>CBVK0103113860.1:0-21117 GCA_900067695.1 Picea abies
ACAAAACAAAAGCAAAAAACATTTAAAAAAAAACAAAACCACTACTTCCACGCTCATTCCCTTTGAGCTTGCCCCTGATTACTTTCACTCACGCGGTCTGCATAGTGGAGGATGGTCTGCACAGTGGAGGAGGAGGGTTGCACGTGTCTGCACACACAGAGGAGGCACACGGTCTATAGAGTGGAGGAGGAGGGGAGCAGTCTGCAAACACAGAGAAGGAGGCACATGGTCCACGGAGTGGAGGAGAAGGAGGGGCACACGTCTGCACACATAGAGAAGGAGGGGCACACATAGGAGGTAGAGGAGCAACTACTCGAATAGCTGCACGGAGGAGGTAGAGGCGTACAGACGATGGAGGGCTTAAAACCATGGTAAGTCTTATTCTTCCTCCCCTGCGATGGCGTTTAGGGTTTCTCAGAGGTTATAATTTTTATTACATCATAACAATTCATGCTAGGGTTTCTCAGAGGTTTTCATTCACTATTGTCTTTGCTGGGGTTTATGCTTCATCCACAAGCTTACATAATCCTTTATAAACTCAACCCTACCCTTTGCATAATCCACAAACTTACATAATCCTTTGTTAGGGTTTATGCTTCATCCCTACCCTATTATAAACTCAACCCTAGTGTGCCCCTATTTTCAATATTGTAGATTCTCTTAAATATTTTCATGTTTTATTCAACCATGTAACCTAAATATATTACCACCATTTTTTATTGTTATGTATATATGTTGTGATGTGGCTAAACTACGGTTTTAGACACTAAGAAATAGATAATTGAATCTTCAATAAAGACCTCATTATAAGTCCCACTTATTTGAGGTGGATTTGTTTTCTAACTATCTTATGCGACCCACGAACAACATAGATGATAATTTTGCATGCTTATAATGTCCTATGTTGAAGGACCATACAATGCATTCATCATGTGGAAAATTTACATCATTTCAATTTGGATTCAAAACAAAAGGATGTTCATGCCCCGATTGAAAACTATCCTTAGAATATCTCACTTAGAGAAAATCGATGCCTATATTGGCCACCCAAATAGAAACAAAGTTTACAAACTCTTCTATTTCACTAGATTCATGTCCTGAGATTGTATACCTAGGTGAATAGAGTACAAACACCTACCCAAAATACTGAGTGAAGAAAGACTTTGTGTTTTCTAAGAGGTTGGGCTCCAACACTAGATGCAAAAGTCTTACATCTCAAGTTATAATTTCAATGTTTATCTTTAGCTATACTATAATATGAATATCGTTGGCCTAATGTTTCCTTCTCCCTCAATGGAGTGTAGGTACAACCAAATATGTATCTATCAGACCTATCATCCAGCTCGAGCGATGAAATTTCGAGAGGGACAAGGGAAAACATATCCAACACATGTTACAAGGCGAAAACAACTAGAGGTGAAAAGGTCAGAAGAAAGTTTGGTAGGCGCACGAAATTCTTTCTTGCTGAAGGAGGATCATGCTCTTATGATGATGAGAGCATAGGTGACATCGAGGTTCCCTTGAGGTACAAACACCTACTTAAACAATGGGTACCCAAGAAACTACCAGAGTTGGACACCGACTTCTGTGTTAATGAGAGGATGTATCGCATTGCTCCATCATCCATCCATGGCCTTGGTTTATTCTCCATGGATGACATAAAGGTAAAATATGGCAAATTAGTTTAATTGTTTGATTATGTTGGACCATGTTACACTTATGGAGTATGGTTGAGGCTGGTCCAATATATGCCTAGTATGCGGAGATACACACTTGCCGCAAATTATATACAGCTGAAAGACAATAATAAAAATAAAGGAGCGACTATGTATATTGATGGAAGGCCAAAGGCAACGGGGAATATTGCAGGTCTTATAAACAGTACAAGGCATGGGACGACAAGAAAGGAACCCAATCAAATTTTTGAGGAGCATGAAGGTAATAGGATATTTGTATGTGTGGTGAAAACAATAATGGAAGGCGAAGAGTTGTTGGTTGATTACAATCTGAATCGAGTCAACCCAAGAATGTCTTCTTTTGCTATGGTACAAAACCTATTCCATCCCTCTCTTATCTTACCTACAGTTTCCCAACCATAATATCACCAATTCATGGATAGAATGAAGCATGCATTCATTGAATCTTCAACAAAATTTGATTTTGCTTCTTGTAGAAAACGTTATGAATGAAATGCTGAGAGAGGTCGCTTACCCCAAGAATCACAATACTAAAAATTAAAACAAGACATAAAATAACACATACAAAACTCTGCATATGGTCCGCATTTCATATGTGGCTCACCAAATAGACCACCTTCCAAAGCTCAAAAGGTTTCCAAGATGACAATCTCGGTGAGAAGGACCAGAGTTGACCGATCCCAGACCTAATCGCGCCAATAGAAGCAAACCTTGAAACCACCAATTGTGAAGATTGCAACAATATTTTATAGTTGGTTTTAGAGATTATAGAAACATAGATTTCATTCCCTTTTATAGAAATATGTATTTTGTTCCCTTGTTCCTCTTAACCAACCTTACAAGATTGTTTTTGTCACATGTTACTTCTAGGCTAGAAGCTCCTCCAAAAGTGGATTTGGATGCCAATATAGTGGGGTGCTCATTAATACATGAAATGATTCCCTAAACCTCTATTCTATACAAACAAAATTGTGCATCACACAAATTTTGAAAATTTAGATGTTGTAAAGATCACTACCACATCCCGTATCGAAATTCACAAAAATGATGTAATGAATGCATCATATGTAGAGATAGAAAATAAAGGATTAGTATATGTTGTTTAAGTATCTTTTGTTTTTTTAGTATAGATTAAGATCAATCATGATATAGGAAATCATTTTGAGATTAATGGTTGTCCCTTTTTAATATGAAGTATCCCATGAAGCTAAATATTCAAATCTTTCCTCATTTATCCTTGATGAGCTCATTTCACTATGAAGTTGAGTATTATGCAACTTTTGAAATCAATATGCCTACTATGGGCTTAAGAATAAAGAAGATTTATTTTCACCTAAATTCTTAACTTCTTCGCTTCTTTTTTCCCTTTCTCTCTTACATTTCATAACAACTGTGTGAAGAATGAGGGTCGAATTATGTATATAGTAGGCGTAGGAAGGAGTGAGGAGTTAACTCAAATTAGGGAGAGAATGCATTCCATTACAACTCACCTTTTGGACTTGACTTCCCAACTCAACTGGACTTGTAGCTAAACTTTGCATGTTATGGCAACTCGTCCTTCAAACTTGATGTTTCATGGCATTCCAACTCAACATGCAACTAGACATGCAACTCGACATTTAACTAGACATGCATGCAATGCAAATTGACATGCATGCATGCAACTTGACATGCATGCAACTCGACATGCAACATTCAACATGACTTTTCAACTTGGATTTGACAACTCGAACTAGACAAGAAATTTGACTTTTACAACTTGAGTTTGACAACTCAAACTAGAGATGCAGCTTGACCTTTTGCAACTTGAGTTTTCCACTCAAACTAGACATTCAACTCAACTTTTATACATGACAATTCATAATTTATTTTCATGGTGGATAATCATGTTATACGTGCCAACACACTTGATCAATACATTTACATTATTTGCATAAGGAATATTGTTTGTTTCTAGCTCATAGAGGAAAACCCTCGCTTAACACTCTTGTTGGTTAGAAAAGAGGGGCACAAGAGTCTCTGGTAAGACAAACTAAAAGATCCACAAACTAAATAGCATAATGTTTTCACAACCATTACCCATTCCATCAACTACCTAGCATGGCTTGGGTTGTAACAAGAATTGCCAATTCCCTTCATGGATTTTGTTAGTGTTTATCCTACCACCGAATGAAAACATGATTGAATCTTTGAAGTACTATACAAATTATCGAAGAAGCTAGTATTCGTAACTTGCCACAACACTATTGGTGCATCTAAAGTTGTCAAACTCTTATTTTAACTTGAATGGAGTAATTTTATCTTACCTTTGGCCATCATTTATGATCACAACTCTCAATTGTCCTTAGAGTGAGATGTGGGTGACAATATGAGGTTTTATGCTCTAGGGATGGGTCTCAAACAATGGATAGGGCTGAAATTGATTGAATTAGGCCATAATTAAGGTTCTTAACCTAATAAGCCATTATCAAGACCTCTAACCATAAAATTGAACATTTGAAGTGTACTTTTGGCATACAAGAGAGATATGGATGCAATCAAGAGTTTATGTATAGTAGGGACAATTATCGATTCCTTAACCATAGCCAAGGGACAAAAATAAGTTCCTTACACCATAAAGGTATCTATGTGGGTCATTGTACATGAGCATGAGCACAGACCATGACAAAGGATCTTTAGAGGTGATATTTATCCCCCAAGTGAAGTATAGGTACCATTATGAGGTTTTACATGCTAGGGATGAGTCTTAAGTTGGTATTGGTCATGGTTGAGGGAGGAAAATAAGGCCCTTTCACCCTAGATGAATCCTTTAGGGATCAAGAGAAAAAAAAACAACATAATCCATATAACATTTTGTATATAGATCATCATTGTCCTTTAAGTGAGATATGAGAATCATTATGAAATTTGTGCATCAATTATGGGTTTCAAGGACTTAGCCACAGTTGGGGGAGAAATATTGAGAATTAAACCCTAAAAGAACATTTTTGGTCTAGTGGGCAATGATCAAGGCCTTGAATTACAACACAAGTCATCTAAAATGTATCTTTTTCATATGAGTGGGATAATAGTGCCATTATGATTTTTTGTGTAATAGGGATAGGTATCAAGGCATTAACCATGATTGGGGAAGGAAAACAAGGTCATTAATGCCTAAATGAATCTTATAGTTCTTATGGGAAATATTCCTCAAACCCACAAAAACCTTTAAAAAGTACCTTTGTCCTTCAAAAGGATATGGAGTAATTTTAGCTTACATTTGGCCATCATTTATGATTGCAACTCTCAATTGTCCTTAGAGTGAGATATGGGTGCCAATATGAGATTTTATGCACTAGGGATGGGTCTCAAACAATGGATAGGGGAGAAATTTATGGAATTAGGCCATAGTTAAGGTTGCTAACCTAATGAGCCATTATCAAGACCTCTAACCATAACATTGAATATTTGAAGTGTATCTTTGGAATATAAGAGGGATATGGATGCAATCAAGAGTTTTTGTATAGTAGGGATGGGTCTTGATTCCTTAACCATAGCCAAGGGACGAAAATAAGTTCCTTACAACATAAATGGATCTATGTGGGTCATTGTCCATGAACATGAGTGCAAACCATGAAAACGGACCTTTAGAGGTGATATTTATCCCCCAAGTGGAATATAGGTACCATTATGAGGTCCTACATGCTAGGTATGGGTATTAATCTGGTATTGGTCATGGTTGAGGGAGGAAAATAAGGCCCTTTCACCCTATATGAATCCTTTAGGGATCAAGAGCCATAAAAAACACCATAATCCATATAGCATTTCATATATAGGTCATAATTTTCCTTTAAGTGAGATATGAGAATAATTATGACATTTGTGCATCAATTATGGGTTTCAAGGACTTAGCCACAAGTGGGGGAGAAATATTGGAAATTAAACCTTAAAAGAATATTTTTGGGCTAGTGGGAAATGATCAAGGCCTTGAATTACAACACAAGTCGTCTAAAATGTATCTTTTGCATATGAGTGGGATAAGGGTGCCATTAAGATTTTTTTTGTAATAGAGATAGGTATCAAGGCCTTAACCATGATTGGGGAAGGAAAACAAGGTCATTAATTCCTAAATCAATGTTATAGTTCTTATGGTAAATATTCCACAAACCCACAAAAACCTTTAGAAAGTACCTTTGTCCTTCAATAGGATATGGAGTAATTTCATCTTACCTTTGGCCATCATTTATGATAGAAACTCTCAATTGTCCTTAGAGTGAGATATGGGTGCCAATATGTGGTTTTATGCACTAGGGATGGGTCTCAAACAATGGATAAGGGAGAAATTGATTGAATTAGTCCATAAATAAGGTTATTAACCTAATGAGCCATTATCAATACCTCTAACCATAACATTGAACATTTTAAGTTTATATTTGGAATATAAGAGGGACATGGATGAAATCAAGATTTTTTGTATAGTAGGGATGGATCTTGATTCCTTAACCATATACAAGGGACATAAATCAATTCCTTACACCATAAAGGGATCTATGTGAGTCATTGTCCGTGAACATGAGCACAAACCATGACAACAAACCTTTAGAGGTGATATTTATCCCCCAAGTGGAATATAGGTACCATTATGAGGTCTTACATGCTATGGATGGGTCTTAAGATGGTATTGGTCATGGTTGAGGGAGGAAAATAAGGCCCTTTCACCCTAGATGAATCATTTAGGGATCAAGAGCCATAAAAAAACGCCATAATCCATATAGCATTTCGTATATAGGTCATTATTGTCCTTTAAGTGAGATATGAGAATCATTATGAAATTTGTGCATCAATTGGAGGAGCTTCTAGCCTAGAAGTAACATGTGACAAAAACACTCTTGTAAGGTTGGTTAAGAGGAACAAGGGAACAAAATACATATTTCTATAAAAGGGAATGAAATCTATGTTTCTATAATCTCTAAAACCAAACCTTGAAACCAACAATATTTCTTATAGAAGAATCAATTCAAGAGTTTACAAGTTTATCACCATCAAAATAAAGTGAATGTTTCATTTGTGACGAAATTTTATCTTATTTCTAAATGTTCCATTTGCTAATTTTTTCTCGATGTTTCATTTCCAAATATTTGCTAATTTGTATGTGTGAATGTTTCATTTGATAATATTTGCCAATATTCCATTATTTCATATATTGTTTTTTCAATATTTCTTGCACATACTAACATTCTTCTTGAAATTTTTCCAGAGTGGTGATTGGGGAAAAGACCTTGAGCGTGGAAAAGGCCCCGTTCCCAGCACTGCATCGATCGAAAATGATGAATATATAAGTGATGAAGAGATATTTGATTCTATAGACCCATGGAAGACAATTGAATTGTCCCTAAGAAAGGCTAATAGGGAATTCCAGGATTTGGTCACTGCTGGGCTGGAAACTGCCAAGGATTTCAAAAGGATAGTTGAATTTCACGTTAAGATAGCAAATTACGGGGTAAGTCATGTCATCTAACAATATCAATTTTTGGTTTGAAATTTTGTAATTCGATATATGCAATTAACACATATTTCTCATTGTATAATTTTGTGAGATTGATGAGAGGGGAAGGGGAAGTTCCTGGTAGCAGCAGTGGGATTGCAATAGCGAACCCACATGGCGACGTAGCCACCAGGCTATTTTCCACCCCAAGTGTGCCACCTGAGACCGATTCTATACCTTCTAGGGGTGATGCCATGCCCCCACATCACACGCCAGATCGTGCAAGTGGTGCACATGATCATGGATTTGATCACTCTTCCGTTGATTGTTACCCTGGTGCTACACACATCCAAAGCATAGGAACAACCGCGGTATCATTTTTGGTCGACCAGGACATGGTTCCTCTAAAAATAGTACAACTACCAGGTATTTAATATATGCCTTTATAGAGATTTGTGTTATATAATTGTTTAAACAATCACATATCAGTGAGATTTAAATTACTAATGATGACAATGTTTTACAGGAAACAATGTGTTCTACAATAGTTTGCATGACTATGCATTAGAACTTTTTGGGTCGACCATTCGACTACAATGGAATCGACAAGATTCCAAACTGAAAATCCTTCTTATCTCCAGACTGGTTGGCAAGTTTGGTGACTCATTCAATAAGCCAGAATTCCTAAAAAGGATCGGCAAGCATTTGAAACATGTTAGAGCGGCGTATAGGAATAAATTAGTACAGGACCTCAAGTGCAAAAGCCCTTTGGTTGTCCCTAAGAGGGAGTGGAAAGAAATTATCCTCGGTGTAAGAGAATTAGCGATGAAAGAACAAGGGAAGAAACCACCTGGCCCTAGAAGGTAAGAGGTGTTTTCAATTTACTATGATGGTCTTTTGTTTACTTTACGAGGAAAACAATGAATATCTAACATATTTCAAAATATTATGTAGACTCCAAGACACTTCCAAGGCAACAAAGGCAAGACAATAAAAACACGACCAACATAAACTGGGCCAAGGTGGTTATGGAAGATTGAAGGCACAGGTTGTAAGTGCCTAAAAATTTTACTTTTTTTTTTATCATCGTCACAAAATATGTAATTAATTGCAACTAGTGACTAATGATTTTGATATTGCTCAATGCAGGGGGATTTGTTCAACGAGCAAGCCACAGAACAAGATATAAAGGTCGGGTTCATGCAAGGTTTTGATGGCATGGTGGAACGATGAAGAAGCTTGGGGCAATCGCCATGTGTCTCTCTGGAGGACATGGTAAATAAAATGAAATTAAAAACTTGTTGATTAGTTTTTACTCATTGATTACTTGTAATGTAAAATAATTTTTTTATTCATTTAAAATGTAAAATAATGTGTCTTTTCCACATTCGAAGGAGAGTAACAATGCTAACAATGCTCCTGATGTACCCAATGAACCACATCATGACCCCCATATTTATTCAAGTGTTGTTGCCGAAGGAACGTTACATAGTGGTATGCGTGCATTTTTAATGTTTTTTCCATTTTTCAATGAGTATTAATATTTAGGGTATATTCTGTACTAAATACGTATATTGTTTCATATGGCAGAGCGTGTAGATGTTGATCGAGAGAAGAGATCAACAAGCACAGAAACAACAATCCAGCCACCAACTATTTTTTCTACTGCACCGGCTAATCTAGGTATAAAACATTGTAATTAAATTTGTATTAATTAAATTTCTCTAGGAGCAGTGAATAACAATATCACTTGAATTTTTTTTGTTGTTGCAATAGTGGATGCCCATGCGCATCTTGAACCTCCATGCTGAAATACTATAAGTTCATCATGGCATGAGGTGTTGAGTATTGATGATGCAACACTTCAAGAATGCCCAATAACTATGGGGGATCAATTAAATGTTGATGATGATGACTTAATTTGTGCTTTCATGGATAAAAGGAAGAAGAAGAAGAAGAAGAAGAAAAACAAATGATTAGACATTTTATTATTAATATAAATCCAATATATTTCTGGTCCAATGTAATATATTTTGTTTTCCTAAATGTCATGAATGCTATTTGCTTTCATGTTTTTTGTTTTAGCACATGGCGACGGATTTTTTTTGCTTACATTTAATGTTACTATCATTTCTAATTATAGTTGTAAAATCTAGATAGATTGGGTATGGGGAAATGAGAGTGATGTGAGAGGGGGGGAGGGGCCAAAAGAGATTCCACCTTCACATGGTTGGTCCTGTTCAGTAGAGAATAATTTATTCTAGAAACGAAGAGAAGCTCGTTCAGGTATTCGTCTTTAGTCATTAATTTGTAGAGGTTGTTACATCTTTAATTAATATTCTGAAATATAATTAAGTCATGTGATGAATCGCAGGATGGAGAGGAACAACAATGGAGGCACCCCATCACTCAAAGGTATGGATCTTGTTAAGGATTGGTTTAAGGTGACATAATTACATATATGTTAGTCAAACTTAATATTAAATAATAATAATATAGGAAATGTGTTAAGAAAGTTAAATATTTTATGTTTTTTATATTTTTTATATTTTTTTGGAGATTATTTTTGTTGAAATTATAATTTTGAATTGATGAAATTGTTGTTTTTAATGTAAAAATAGTTTAAATGTCTTGAAATACATCTTTTGTCACTGAATTGTTCTTGCCTTTAGAATATCAATGTCAGGTTCTCCTGACTACTTGAAGTATGAAATGGGGTATAGTAGGAGGGGAACTTGAACTTCAACCCTATCCACTAGGATATGTTCACCCTGAGACCTTCAATATATGAATCAACTCTATGGATAATTGACTTGTGTCCTAGTAGTGAGTGTGTCTCTCTTTACCATAGCTTCTATGTTAGTGTTTGTCACCTCGAATCTATATTCCTCAGTATCTCATTTATGGAGGTGTTGATGAGTTTTTTGCAACCTCCAAGTGTCTTCTCTCCATAATTGGGTAGGCATATGGATCTACTGTTAGCTGAATGCAATTTTTCCATACCTTACTTGGTCTGGCCCCTTCTACTCTTATCTTCAATTCTACTATAATCTCTTTAGGCTCATGTTATTTTGTAGTTGTGAACCTCATAGTTTCATTTTGGAACCCATACTTAAATGCTCATATTTACACACCCCCAACATAGGGGTTTGGTGACCTCAATATTTGTTGCAACGCCTAGTTGTGTAGGTAAGGTTTGCAAAGGAGAGTTCTCCTTTTAGGGGTGATATCAAAATACAATTCACAAAATTTCCAAGTGTTTTGGAAATCCGTCTTCATAAGAGATATGTATCATTCAATGTTAAATTTGTAACATTGATCTTTTAAGTATATAGCATAGACCCTAGCAAGTGGTCTATGTGCCAACATTTTGTAAGCTTGTTCAATAATCTCCTCACATACATATGTTAATCTTTCAATTTCCTAATCCTTTTTTGTAGTTTCTTGCATTTGTTTTACCAGGTCAAATTTTATCTTGGTATTTTCATTACCAAGGACTTCTAAATTTTCATTAAATCTATTGATGTTAAAGAAAATTTCTCTTCAAGCAAAGTGATTGGTTGGTTATGCTCAAATGACAAAAAGAAAGTTCTCACCTTTTTATTCTTCTTATTTCTTCCATTGCTACTTCACCTTGAGCAATCATCAAAACTTTAACTGAATTTGTGGCCACAATGTGTGTTAGAATCCTCTTTTGCAGCCTATTCGAACCATATCTCCTTATCCTCTTCGAAATATGCTCAATAACATAGCTACTCTCTTCATGTATCACAAGTGTCTTTTCATAAACAAGGTTGTTGATTTCTTCTTTTCCTTTAACAATTGGAACCCCTAACAGGGTGGCAGGATCTTGCTTGGGCTAAGGTATTTTCCATTGCAGCCCTAGAAATATTTGATTCTAGTTCCTAATCTATTGAGGATATATCCTCCTACTCCTTCTTCACACTTTGCTACTTCTTATTGAATAGTTGATATAGTCTCTGTAGCATCCATGGATTCTTCACCTACTAGTATTGGCACATGTTCTAAAGCATGTGATGAGTCTTCAATACATGGTTTTGATGCTACAGTTTCTTTAGGATGGATAATGAACATGTCCCATGTGACATATGGTTGTATTCTTCATAATTCATCGAAAAGAAATAGCTTAATCAACCCATGGTGTGCTACAACTGCTTATTCTCTCGATTGGACTTCTATATCCATCCTTTGGAGCAACTTCATTAAGTAATATGGAATGCCAATGATCCTCCAATGTCTCTAATGTTCCAAGATCTTAAAATGTTGTGATAACCTAAAAACCTCGAATTACGATGGCATTTTGTGCAATTGTTGAGGAAACTCTATAGTGATTGCATTGATGTATGCAATGTGTATGTCAAATAATGCCATCCATATTGTTGGTTGGAATATATGCTACATGTTAGGATTACTTTGTATTAAATCCATATCTATAGGCTCTCATATGTTCAATGTTCCTCCTGTGATTTTTTGTGAACTTGACAGTTGATTTTCACTTCTACAATAACCCACACTTTGTGAAATCTATTGCCTATTTCTTAACACTTTCCTTGCTACTACATTTGGCCAACATTGTCGATATCCATAGTGATATTATAGGTCGATGATTCACACTTGTTTCTCATTCGTGGAAAATTCAAGTAATAAAGCATCAATACATATGATTAAGCATTTATCATATTGATGAAGGCATTAAAGCCATTATTTATGTTTTTCACCCAAAGGTAACTGTCTTCATTTCTAATTGTAGTTGTTTCCTTAAAAATTGGTGGCACAGATCGACCTATTAGCTGATGAACTGATAGAGGGTTCATACCATCAATATCAGTCACTCCATAGCCATATTTATAAAACATTGAATCCCTGTCACAATAGAGATTTCCTTAATAGAAGGCCCTTCCATACAATCTACCTTTTCAGTCAATGTCGGATCCCAAAACAAAATTGGTAATCTCATCAACATCTACGCTTGAAAATGACTTCAAGAACAAATTTGGTGTTCTGAATTTAATCGAGATCCTTTAATTGATTTAAAAATTGCAATTTCTCGAGAATTCGTGAATTCCCTCGGTGGGTTGCTAATTTTACTGGTTTTAAAATTGAAATTGTATGAGTTGTCTCCCTTGGCATTATTTGTTTCACTCCTTTAGACTATCACTTGGGTGTTGTTTGACATTCTGATAATTGTTGTTAAACTATGATTTGGCACTCTTGGATGACGTTACTCCTCAATGGCACCCTATAATGAACCAACCATGCCTCTTGACAAATTGGATTTGAGAGTGTGACATAATATTTGTGAAACCATAAAGATTTGTCCTTCCCTTACAACATCCTATTACAACAAGTTTCCTATTGGAAAACACTTTTAATGTGCAACAATTGTCCACATTTTCTTCATCTTTTAACACGATCATACAACACCCAGGTACTAAATTTGATGGTACTGTTCAAAATTCAAGATCTTAAAGGCTGTGAAATACACCGTCTGAGATGAAAACAACAATTTGAAATCTTATTTGATGTTTTTAACTTCTTCCTACCAAAACCAAAGTGAAAGAAACCAATGCCATTCGAGGATACCACATACAACTGGAGTTTTTGAATATGATTGAACTTCCGATTGGAATCTGTGTGCGAGAGCCAAGCTACTTTGTGTGTAACTGAGAAATCCATGGGATATTTTGTGTTTTGTTGAGCAACATACCGAGAGTTTCTACTGTTTGATTCACTGCATTCTGCACCATAGCCATAATCCCAAGTCTGTTTGATTCAATGCATTCCACACCATATCCATAATCCTAAGTTTGTTTGAATAAGTGTTAGGTTGATTCCATGGTTGATCACATAGAAGAAGTTGAAGCCATGGAAAGCCTCTCTCACTTTCCTAAAATCATACATTTCCACTTGTTTATGATTGCTTGAAGTGGGGGTAACACCCATATACCATTATATAGCATAAATTTTGGCAGTCGCCATGTTTGGAACCACCCTCATTAACTTAATTGGATGATTAATATAACTACAATGAAGGTATTTACAATGCATGTCGATTGAACCTATTGTTGTCAAGTTATTTTTTAATCCCTATAGAAAATTTTACAATGTAATAATGTATTGAAAGGACCTAATGCTACATGCTAAATGTTTGGCAATAAACTTCTTATTTATATTTTATAGGTGGAAATGAAGTACATATTTGAACTAGTGTAAATCTTTATTAATGGACAACATTTTCTTTGAATGATTTGATGGGAGGAATTTAACATGTGTATAGGGATATTTGTTATTGATGGACCATAACCAAGATATTAAATGCAAATCATGTAGATAAGCTTGTCACAGTTTCTCACAGTCTTAAAATGCAATTTTCAATTAGTGTTTTGACTTATACATTAAAGAAACGTATACTTAAAATACAACCAAAAACTCATATCTTCACATTTCACATTAAAAAAATGACAAAGTGTTCAACATACTTTGGTTTATTGGCATATTCTAGTAGCATACTTTGGTGTATGCTTCATAAAAAGACTTATTCATTCACAATTAAATATTCCGGTAGTGGACTTCGGTGCATATCCATGTATGTATTCTTCGCAACAAGGAGTGTTTCACTTTTATCCCCTTAACTTGCCTTATAACATTACCTTAAAGAAGAATTGTGACCCCAAAATGAATTCTTAGCTAAAGGCATGTTTATGTCCTTGATTTTACAAGGGTGCTAGAAAATTATGTCATCAATCCATGCACTTTCCTATAAACATTTTATTATTAATCTTTGCACTTTCCTATATACATCTTCCTTTTCCTATTTGAAGGGACTAGATCTGAAATTAACAATGTTATTTGTTTGTATGAATTTGTATTAATGTTTACGCTTTCCTATTTACATGTTCTTTTTATCAATTTTCCTATTTGAAGGGATTCGATCCAAAATTAACAATGTTCTTTGTTTGTATGCCTTTCTCTAAAATTGACGAATGTGCCATAAATTTAGTTCATATGATTTCTAAGATCAATGGTCACCAATTCATTTGTAACAACTAAGAAGAGTCTCTTTAGCATGTCCCTTTCTCTATTCCTCACCTTTAGAAATATTGCTAGCATCTCCTCTATCATAAAAAAATATGGTTTTGTTTCCATTAGGAGACATGAGCTTCTTGAAGCCCTCTACAATTGACATAGAGTCTTCTCGTGCACCCTTTTACCTAGACAAGTTTCCCTTGCACAAGATATATATCATTAATTCATTTTATCCGTTGCTCCATCCAAATTTCCCATAGCCCTACCTCATGTCATATATTTTCCTTTGGAGACATCAAGAGAGTTGTTCACATATCAATAACAATAGAGTTACATATGAGGAAGACCTACACATAGAGTTCCTCAAACATGGTATTCACTCTATCAACTTACATATTGTCAATTTGTTTGATTTATTGCATTGTTTGATCAAGTTCTCCTTTCACATGGTTCCACCATATCATCCAACCCATTTTGAAATCAAGGTTTAGTTAAGATCCTACAATTACATGACCATCATGATTGGACAAACTTAAATACCTGTTATCAAATTTAGTTAAGATTCTGTGTTGAATGGCATAAAAAAAAATTTTAAACCACAACATTGGGCGCTTTAGTGACTAACATGTTTGTCGCTAGTATTGGAAATTGGTCGCAAACACCAACCTGTTAGTCACTAGAGCGACCAACCTGTTAGTCAGTCGAGTGACTAATATGTTCGTCGCTAGTATTGCAAATTGGTCGCAAACCCCAACCTGTTAGTCGCTAGAGCAACCAACCTGTTAGTCAGTCGAGTGACTAACATGTTCGTCGCTAGTATTGCCAATTGGTCGCAAACCCCAACCTATCAGTCACTAGAGCAACCAACCTGTTAGTCATTCTACCGACTAACATTCATCGCTAGCCTAACTTTTCCCTATTCTAAATAGGCTTCGTTTTCCGGTCGCTAGACCGGTGAAGATCCATGTGTGGCCACTAGACCGATGAATGTATTTCGACGAAAAAAAAAATCATCTTGGTCGCAAAAATGACTCTATGCCAACAAAAATTTGTCTCTACTTTGTCGCAAAAATGTTCAAATTTAATAGTGAAATGATGAAGTATTCCAAGAAATGCGTATGTAAACCCAAGTCCCATGTCTAGGTGCTCATGCAGACTCCCAAGTAACAACTCCTAAGATCAATGAATGGTTGAGTAACATCCTCCATATATCCACCATGATCATGTGGATCCAAATAGATAGAACCCAATATGTCCAAAAGATCATCTAGATAGTCGTGAAAGATTTGATGTGGATCTGGGAGGAATTTCCACTAGAGAGTATGTAAGTTGAACACTATTAGTCATAATTGGCACCTAACTTCCCTCAATCATGTTCTTTGCATAAGGTGGAGTAGAGACATAAAATAAAAGGTGAAAGTAGTTTTATTCATATAAATGAAAACTATTCTTGTACCAATCATCACAATCATCCCCTAAACCCCACCAGGCATATATCTCTTGGTTATAGACTTCACTAATGAAAGGACACGTCTTGCTAATGATATAATGTTCTTATTGGAATCCCTTCTTCATGTTTGCAAAATTACCAGAACCTCCATACCTTTTTGCAAATTTTCTTAAAAATCACACAAGGTTCTTAATATTACCATTCAATTGCCCCCATGGTATTTTTCTCAACATTGCCATTCTTTGGTTTTGCTAAGGTTTTTAGGGTTGAAATTTGCAAGGGCTATAATTCTCTAAATATGGAGCAAAAGTATAACTTATAATATACCAAATTGAAGCCTCATAAATCCTTTATCGAGTGGTATAGGTCCAGCTGCAAATTGAGGACTTTGTCAAAATATGTGCGCTTTGTAACATGTGTACCCTTCATTGAAAATTCCTTAGAATAATTGATTTTAAATCAAGGATATATTCACTTCATGAACTCCGATTTGAATGATTTTATTTTCAAATTAAATATTTTTTCAAGAAGAACTTATATCTACACTTTGTTTCTTCAAATTCTACAAAAAAATCTATGGGAATGGATCTCAGTGTTATGACCCTATTTTTTTTCTCATAAAAATCTACAAAAAAGAGAAAACAATAATTTTTTTTTGCCCAAGACAGAGCTCTGATCCTTTTATGGGAGGATATACTCTTGTTCACTTGCCTTTTAGAGGGGGAAACCTCCCAATGAGAGAAGCTCCAATACAAAATGCTCCAACACCTACTCCATAAGGAGGACTCCATCCTTTTTTATAGCTAGCTAGAGAACCCTAAACATAACCACATGGTAACTACCTAGTGGACCTTCTTTAATGAGGCCACATGACATTTATTCAATGTTTAAATAACTATTGAGACTTATTTAATAATAACAAACATACTGGACCCAATCCACCTTACATTGAATGACCAACACACCTACACTATTACTCTAACGGGTCGGGTCCTTAGATCCCCCTTACACCCCTAGGGAGGAACCAAATAAAATATGGGAGCACCAATACCTTGTGTACAACAAAACACGATGTGGATTAACAACATGACCAAAAGTGGTACATCTATTTTGATTAAGCACACTAGTGCATTGATTTTAATATACACATTGCATGATTGTATTGGTTTTATATGGTGGTGTATTTTTGTATGTGGCACATTGGTGCATCATTATATCTATTTTGGTTCACCTAGAAAAAAATTTAACAAATACCTCTACCAACTGGGAAAAACCTGTTGGACATTGGGTTCAACACTTCCCGTGAGTTTCCCCACATGGGTTAACCCCCCCCTCGTGGATCCTATCTCTGGTGATTGTGGCAAAGATTAGCACATGTTGGTTTTGGTCTAATGACAATCGTAGTCCAACAAATGGTATCAGAGCGACATGTCTCGAGTTCGAAATGTTGGATATTAGGTTCACCACTTCCCACAAGTTTCAGGACATGGGTTAATCCCCTTTCATGGATCCTAACTTTGGAGATTGTGGCGAAGAATAATGCCTACAGGTTCTGGTCTAACGATAATCGTAGTCCAACAAATAATATCATAGCAACATGTCTCAAATTTGAAACTCGCCTGACACGTGCTATGGGGGAGATTGTTGGACATTAGGTTTAGCACTTCCCATGAGTTTCGAGACATGGGTTGACCCCATCTCGTATATCCTTACTCTTTCGATTGTGGAAGAGACTAATGATGCAACCCCCCTCTCTCTCCTCGGGGTTTCACGATCTCCTCGTCAAGGATCTTCAAAACACTAAGCCGAATCGACTTTTTGGGCCTCTAGTAGACCCTGGAACAATTTACACAGGGCCCTTGTTTGTTACCACATAGGTTCAAATTACCTGCACAATCATTTTTTGGCACCTCTGGTAACATCAACTAGTGAGCACTAGCTCCTATGCTAGACTCTTCTCTCATATGACCATGGGCTACGGCTTCTGGCTAGCTCTCTTCGTGAATTCGGGCTTCGATGCTTTTGAATGCACCTAACCCCTTTTTCCCAGATTCACACTTCTAGATCCTGCGATCTGATGACATGTGTCCCCCTTAGATTGATGGTCGCAATATACTTCGCTACTTCAGCCTTCGAGATTTTTGGCTCACTCCACACAAACGTTTTACTGTAGTGCTTCTCCTCTAAAGTACACAGATCTCCGCCACGTACCCTTGCTACGACCAATGGCTAGGATCATTTCACAACTTGAGGACCTCGGCGATCCACGCTCTTCAAACACTTCAAAACTTCCGAACCACAAAGTGCTGAAGAAATCCACGACTAACATCCGCGCAACTCTCCCAGATCTGAAGGTTTGGAATGATCCTGCTTCCTCTTGAACGAATGTTTCTCATTAATTTACTAAATTCCTCCCTATTGAAGAATTCTCGTTGCTACCTCTTCTGAGCTTATTCTTCCTCAAACCTCTAACTCCTCAGAGCTTTTCTTCGACACTTAGTTGAATTTTGACTCTGTGCACACCTTGCAACAAGTCTTCTTCCACGACTCAACTTCTTTATGAGTGATTGTGCACACCTTGCAACAACTCTTTACACCCTTCTGCAAGTAAACTTTGAGTTAGTCCTCCTGAGCTTCTGAGTAAAAAAGATTTTGTCAACGCACTCCTTGTGGACAATATGCACACCTTGCATACAAAAGATTTATGTTATCTCTTTTGAGATTCTAAGTCGAAATAGACTCTGTCAACACACACATTGCAGACAATATGCACACCTTGCACACAAAAGCTTCACGTTATCTATTTTGAGTTTCTGAGCTGAAATAAACTCTGTCGACGCACTCCTTGTACAGGATCGTAGAAGAGAAACAATTGAAACTTATCTAATCCTCACAAATTCATACATTCAACCATGTAATGCATTCATAACATAAGAACAAGCAATGGCAAAGAATTACAATTAAACAAAAAGCCTACCATTCATTCAGATAGACACAATAACAACAATACCAGACATTTGGGATCAATGCTTCTCTATTATATTCATTCAAAGGATATGTACATGGTCTCATACAATTCTCTTCAATAGCTCTCAACAACTCCTAACAACAACAACAACTCTCAACAATAACCTTCAACAACCTTCAACTAAACTACAACAACCTCATTTGGGAAACAATACATTTATTTATACAAAAAGGCTCATAGAGATTTTCCCTCCAACTACCTTAGTGCTATCCTATCAAATTAAAAGCTTTCAACTACTAAGTATTTATTACAATAAATGTTCAGTACAGACAGATAAGAGCAAATGCTTCAGATCTGTACTGCTATATACTACATTAAAGAGAATACAATCTCCATCAATCTCACGCGATGGTTCATCCTCTTAGCACTAAAGAAGTTCTTTAATTACAATCTTTTCAAGATATTTGCCTTATATGCCCTTCTTAAATACAAAATCATTTCAAAATGCACGCTATGGTGCTGTGTTGTCTTCCAATTGCGCTTTGATGACGATGCTCCTGCATCAACTAATGCCTACAGGTTTTGGTCTAATGACAATCATAGTCCAACACAAAACTCGCCCAACACACGCTAGGGGGGAGATTGTTGGACAATGGGTTCAACGCTTCTTGTGAGTTTCACGACATGGGTTAAACCCCTCTCATGGATCCTAACTCTGGTGATTGTGGCATAGATTAACACATGCAGGTTTTGGTCTAGTGACAATCATATTCCAACAAAACGATCCTCAAAAGTTAAGACAAAACCTTTACTAAAACATCTTCTTCTATTTCAAGAGGTTTTGGTGGATTCTTTTTCAAAAATTTTGGACCATACATTAACACTAAAAACATCCACTAAAACCTTAGTTCAAAATAATGTAGGATGAAATTTTGCAAAACTATTGATTTCGTATCATGTTGTAATGTCTAAATAACGATGTTTAGAGCATTGAAATTTTGACTTATAAAAATGTTGGAAGACTTGGAAGGGTGACGTTTATATGGAATGGGATTTAGAAAAAGAATTTTCCTATCTTGTTGTATTATCTTAAAAAGAATGCTTTTAACATTTGAATTTATAAATTTTTGTTGAAAGTGAAAATTGTGACATTTACACTGAATTGACCTTTTTTTCCAAAGCAAAAAAAATCATAATTTATTTATAGTAAACAAAATTACAAATTCATATGTCACCTGGCATTCAAAAAGTTGCTCAACGGTCCTTTAGAGAAAAATCTATTTTCCTACTTGCCTTTATTTTACTAGAAACAATAAGCTATTGTCCACGAAAATTACATAAACAATTACATATATCAACATTCTATTTCTTTTTTCAAAAGGTGACAAAAACAGATTCATCATTAAAAAAATAAAGTTGTGGTCAATCCTCAGTCCTGATAATTAGCAATATTTCTTTATACCCAAGGTGCATGTGTAATATCTATAGAGTGACCATCATGTAGGATGGAAGTGATACATATACCCTGGTCCATATCCAATATAGCTTTGGAAATATTGTTCGCTATGTTGTTCCTTTACATAATTTGGATTGTATAGAGAACATAATGAAAGGAATGGATATGAACGAAAACAAATACACAAAAATATTGCAGAGAGCGTAGTGATACAATGAGAACCAATTTTTTTTAATTAATGAAATATGAAAAGACTGTGAAATACAAAGCAATACAAAATAGTTAGAATGGTGGTAGCTTATCTATGAAGAGAGAGGTGTTGACTATGATCATTTGCAAGAAAACCAATTACAAGAGGATGAAATGGCCTTTTAAAATAAAGTACTAAACCCTAAGAGAAAAAATCCCTAAATATCCAAAACCCTAACCCTAGGAGATGAAGTGGAAAAATGAATGCAAGCCTCGAGGAGTCTAGTTGATATGTCAAGTTCCCAAGTCTACAACTTCCACATACAAATTTCATTTGGGGTGCACAATAGCATGCTGGAAAGATATCAATGAGAATAAAAATTTTAGTTGAAGATTAAGGAATTCCTATGGAAACTCTAATCTACCATATGGACAAAACACATTGTTTAGGGCCTCAAAAATGCATTGGAAGTTCAGGACTTAAAAAACTGTAGAAAAATTGCCAAGATGGGGAACTGTTCTGAGTTAATGGAAGAGGTGGGTGGCTACCGATATCCACTTGGATCATTCTCTATAAATTTCATACACGGATATATGTGAGAACATTGTCAACTACATCTGTATATCATCATAAAGGGGCTATAAGGTGAAGTTTATGATTTTATCTTCCTTTATAATCCATTTGATGACCAATAGAAAGTCACCAAAAAATTGTATTTGTTGGACACCATGTTCTTGGGCTAGCGAAAGAAGTAATTCAATTTCCACCATTTCATTTTTTTTAGATTATTTCCCAATACCCACTTTGAATGATATACAATGTGTGGAGGAGAGATGGTGAGATCG
>CBVK0103113863.1:0-13357 GCA_900067695.1 Picea abies
AAGGTTCAAATAGAAGAAGATAAAAGAATTGAAGAAACACTCAAATAATAACTAGAAGAAAGAGACATGATCATTGGAAATTTGGAAGCAGAGATTGTCGCATTAAGAAAGGATCTTCAAAATAAAAATATGCAGAACAACTCAATAGTTTTGGATGACATTATCAGCAGTCAAAAGATTCATCATGAAAAGTCTGGACTTGGATACAATCAGATAGAAAAGGTATCAAGATCTAAAACAACAGAAAAAGAAACATATCCAAAAATCTATGCATAAACAAGCAAAGGGATATTACAGGGACACTCCTCCACCAAGAAGATTCAAATTTCAGAATCAATGAATGACAGAAAAAGATAGGCCTTAGGAAGAATAAGGATTCATAAGAGTAAATCCTTTCAGAATATCTTCAACTCCTAGGTATCAAACTATTTTTTTTGTTTTATGTTATGCATGCAACAATTTTGGACATAAAGCTATGAATTGCAGAGATAACCACAAGAACATAAACAACTTTGAAAGTCATACGTAAAAGGGTTATCCAAGAAGGCCAAGTGAAACAAAGAGAATAAGTTACAATAGGTTTGAACCATTAATCAATGAAGTGGAATGCTACAAGTGTAACGACTTTGGACACATGGAAAAAGATTGTAGAATGACAGTCCCTCCAAGAGAACCACAACAGAACTACAAAAATCATAGACAAGAACCTCAGAAGAGAACATGGATAAGAAAGTAGAATCAATATAGCAATGAATAATGCACACTCACTCTACAAGCTAAGAAAAAGAAACGTGGTTGGTGTTATCACACAAACTTGTCAGAGTCTTGTGGGTTTGTGGTTCTACCTAAGTCAATAATTTTTCCTCATCTTTCTCCTTTTCACTGACCAAATATTAAATTTTTCCCTTTTCAACTGGTAGTTTGATCTGTGTTTTCCCTTGATCGTTTGAGTGACCTTTTGTTTTGTGTAGTCCTACCTAAGAAGTCTTGGCCTTGAGATTTTTGTTTTCTCTGAGGTTAAACACTTCCCTTTCTACCTCTGTCACCAATCCTTTTGCTTTCCCAAGCCCTCATCCAGTCATCCAAGTATTTATTTACAAAGACCGCAACTGTAAGCACAAATCACAACACTTAGAGTGGTTGGATATGGACTCAAATCAAGAGAGCAAGCAAAATCAATTTTTAGCGGCTGAGATTCCAGGTGGAGTTTAGATCGATGGTTCATGAGTATTCATAATCTGAAAGTTTCCCAAATTTTAATGATGGGGCAAAGACCCGAGATCTAAGGCGGAGCAAAGATTTAATATCGGATGTATATCTCATTATGAGAGATCAACGATGAATAATAATCATGGGAATCAAGAGTTCAGAACATTGTTAAAGTTGTTCGTCAAAGATCCAAACTCCCAAAACCCAAAATCAGCAAGAGTCGTTCGATCCAGTAAGATGCATGACATCGGATCCGAACTGCGGAGAAATTCATTTCAGGTAAAATCAAGTGAGGAAGGCGCAAAGTTCCTGAGTCCCAAAATTCTGAAATGCTATAGTGCCGATATTTATCTAGGCCATCTGATTCAAAGGGGTGTGTGGCACTTGATCCGAGAAGTTGTGATTTCATGACTTGGGAGTTTTCGAATGGAGCATGATGCAAGTTCACAAAACATGAAATCACGAAGCACCCAAGAGTTGGGCCCATGGTCACAACCCAAGGTTGCAAGGAGCCATGGAAAGGGCTGCGCCAAAGGCTACAAGTGCCCATGTTGGTCATAGAAGAAGAGTTGCGTGGCTTCGAGGCACCTAGATTGACATGCAAAAGTCATGAGCATCGCCTGGAACATTAAGTGGTGTTAGGCCTCATCCCGTTCCCAATGAAAGTAGTTAATGAAAATGGAGGAGGTGGTTGAAACCACGTTTCACTCAATAAATGGAAAGTCTGGTCGAGGGGACTGAGACGTCAGCCCATGGTACTCCTGTGAGAAATTTTCCTGCAAAGCCCATGCTGATCTAAGCTTGCATATGACAAAAAAGTTCCTACACATTCTGATAGAGAAGACACAGATGCAAAGATTTGATTGTAGTGGCCAAGTCACATTCCTTGTAGTGGCAAGTTGATTCTAAGTATAAATAGTTAGTTTTTCCATTTTGTTTAGGGTCGATGGTTAAGCTAGGCTCATGATTGTAAAGTTTTTGATGAATCTTTGGTTATGTATTTTGATTTGAGACTGTCATATTAATAGAAGTCAGTTTCATGTCCATATCTCTATTTAGCTGTGTTGAAACACTCGGGTATGGATGATCCAACTAAGGATTGTTATGCTATTATAATGTAGGTTTGATTATAGTTGCATCATGAATGATTTTAATCAGTTTCCTGTGTTGTATTTTCCCTCTTACACTAGATGGCTCGAGCATGGAAGATCCAGCTGTGTCACTATGGTTGAATGATGATGAAGGTTTGATCATCATGTTGCTACAGTTGAGTCGTTTGGACATATTGCAGTGTCTGAAGCTTGAGCTCAAGAGTGATCTTGAGTCTGAGATTTTCTTCTCCGATCTACTGGAAGGCCTGATGCCCATAGTAGTCTCATTGACCTTTCTCATTAAGTCTTCCCTCTACTCACATTTAAACTCATTTTCCTGAATGAAGTTAGTTGTGGCCCTCATTTCCATGTGCAATTCTGGCCTAGTTTTCTGAGTTAAAACGATATTATCTTGAGTCTGTGCCCATTTGACCTCTTTAAATTTATTCATTGTGACATAAAAACTGAGGGGTATTGAGCTTACCTCTACCGCAATCCATAGGTGAGTTATAGTACTAACATTTCTTACACCGTTGTCGGGGACGAATTGAATATTTTCCTTGGGATTGAATGACAAAGCTTTGACCTAGAGAAAAATTTCAGAAGATGAAAGACCTTTCAGGAAGGTACTTCGACTGCTGAACTAGGTATTTCTGATGATTTTCACCATCCTCCTTTAGAAACTCCAATACTTGTTTCCCATTCTCTTTTTATACCAGCTATTGGAATTTCTCGAAGATGGAAGTTTGGGAGTGTTCCTGTTGATTTCTCCCCTCTTGTTCTGGGATTGGAAGGAGAAACCCTTGTCACTCCTATCTCCCCTGAAGTTGTACCATGGTTTAAAACCAAGACCTCAAAAAATTTTCCCACTTTGATTTTTACCACTCCTCCCCCTATTAGAGTTGTTGCATTTACAAAAATTCAAACCTCTGCTACCTCGATTCCTATGACCTTTTCCCCCAACACTCAGTCAGTCCCGTTTTCTCCCAGGAGAACAGTTCCACTCTCTTCAGTCCGAATTCCATCTCCTCCTAGTTCCCCTCCAACTATCATCACTATGGCAGGTGCCAACTTCCCAAGGAACATAATGGATGGCATAATAGCTGCAAGGTATGCCCCTCTAGTCTTACCTCAACCCATGAACGGTATCCCTACTAGAGATTACCTAAAATACATGCCCAAATTCACAGGAGAAGAAGACATAACTGTTAAAGAACACCTTGCTGCATTCTAGAGTTATGCAGACAATCTAAATATTGAAAACGAGGATGAGTGGATGAGAGTCTTTGTCCAAAGCCTTGATGGTGAAGTTAGGAAATGGTTTAGGGGATTGACCCTTGGATCTATTGCCAAGATTGAAGCTCTAGATGATGTTTTCTTGAGATAGTGGGGGGATAAAAAGGACTTTATGTATTATATTACAGAGTTCGGGTCCCTAAAGAGAAAAGAGGGAGAATTTGTCTCTAATTTCTTCAAGAGATTCAAAAACATGTATAATAAGGTCCCCACTAAGATAAATCCTACGGAAGCCTCTGCAAAAATTACTTATGCTAGTGATTTTTCCTTTATTTTTTCCTCCTATTAAGAGAGAGAAGAGCTACCTCCTTTTCTCATATGCAATATGCAGCCCTCGAAGTAGAGTCCAATGTGTTGGCAGTCAACAGACTTAGGAATAAACTTGACAGAGACAGGGGAAGGGGAAGGTCTGAAGCCTCAACCTCTGGTTCCCCTACGTCCCACCCTCAAGTAGATGAATTAACCAAGATGGTGAAATATCTTTCTGCAGAAATGGAGAAGATGAAATTCGAAGGGAAGCAAGGTTATAAGAGTGCCCATAATGATGATAACATAGGAAATTTCAGAAGACCAAATAATACCCCTCAATTACTTCCAAGAGAGCCTTGAAATAGATATAGGGATGATAAAAAAATCCAAACCCCCCTCCAAAATAACCTCGTTGTTGATGAATAAGGAGAGGAAGAAGAGCTTGATCCTGAAATTCATTATCTTGGAGACACATCCCCATTTCCCCATTTAACCTAATCTGCATATGAGGAGTCCCTCATGGACAACAAAATAAATGAGATGAGTAGATCAGAGAAGGCTAATAGTAGTCCAAATAAATATAACCTTAGGTCTAAGAAGAAAGAAGGGAAGTCTGACATCCCTAATCAACCTTCTAAAGAAGAGAATCCTACTAAAGACGTGACGAACAACATCAAGGAAAATAAAACAAAGAACTCCTCACCAATAGCCAAATGCCCTATCCAAAAATTGAGGGAAATTCTGAAGCCCCCCTCCTATTTTAGCGTTGATCATGAGATTCAGAAGATTAGGATCCCTGTACCCCTTTCAGAGCTAGTCAAGCACAAAGATTTCAAAAAATCCCTCTCTAAACTATTACAGTCTGAGCCTGCATCTCACTCCTTAGACTCAAAAAATATTCAAGATGAAAATCCAGTAGTCATCTTAGGTCTCATGATAGAATATAGAGATGATTAATCCCCTCCCTTCTATACATATCTGAACATACATGACAAGGCACTGCATAATTTTTTGATGGACTCAGGGGCTTCTCATAATCTCATGCCCAAATATTTCATGGATGAACTTGGATTAGAAATAAAAAAGACTTATCATGACCTATATTCTTTTGATTCTAGGAAAGTGCAGTGTCTTGGGGTCATCAAAGATCTGATGAAGACCTTGTTTCGGTTGCCCATGAAAAGTATGGTCATGGATATCGTGGTGGCTGATGTTCCCCCCAAGTTTGGCATGTTGTTGTCAAGATATTGGATAAAGAGAATTGGGGGAAAATTTCAGATGGACCTCACATATGATACCATTCCTATGTTTGGAGGGGAGCATAGAAGACTGTACATAGAAGCTCAGTTGGCCTACATTATTAGTGATGAATTTGACCCCACCAACCATCCTATTTTTTCCCTTAATATTGATTTAGGATCCATCTTGTTGCAGCTCACCGATGCCCTTGAACCCCCTCTTGAAATTAGAAAGCAGTACCTTACTCTCTGTGAAGATTCTCCTCTGATTACCTCTATTTTGAAAATTTTCTTTGAGTGAGCCTCTTCTAGGGAAGGTGCTGGTGCTGGAATGGTTTTTGTTTCACCTGTTCAAGAAATTATATCTGTGTCCTACAAGTTAGAATTTGAAACTATCAATAACCTGGAAGAATTTGAAGATCTTGTTTTAGGTTTGAGGGTTGCAAAAGACATGGGGATTAAAGAGATATCAGTGTTTGGGGATGTCAAGTTAATTGTCCATCAGATAAAAAATATTATCAAGCCAAGCACCCTTGGCTTAGAAGTTACATAAATGAAGTCTGGGATCTTTTTGACATCTTTTTCTTAGCTTTGAACATTTCATTTATTCCAAGGGACGATAATTCCATGGATGATTCTCTGGTTGTCTCAACAAGTAATTTCAGAGTTCCCTTGCCACCTAAGCTCAGGTATGATGTAGAAGTGAATTTTAGAACCTCTATACCTAACAATGTTAAACATTGAAAAGTGTTGGAGGATGATCTTGAGATTAGAATATTCCTGGAGATTGTTGATGAGTTTTCTGCATTACAAATTAACCAAGATCTTGATTCTGAAATACATCCTCATGCTGATGTTTTTATGAAAAACATTTCTGATCATCATATTGTCTAGTTTCCCAACAATCATATCCCAAAGGGACTAGTCCCTTTCGAAATAATATTTGATACAAATGATGTGGCAGTAAAAGGTAAAGTTTCAAATGAGGATGCTGAGGTATCTGAGTGCAATATTGGTATAGAGGAGGATCCAAAAATTTTCAAGTTGTAAAGCAGCTTGTTGAGGGAGCAAAGGGATGAGTACACTGAGCTATTAAGAGAATTCACTAATGTTTTTTCTTGGACCTATGAAGACCTCAGAACATGCGACACAAGTGTCATTGAGCATAAGATCCCATTGAAAGAGGAGGCCAAACCATTTAGGAAAAAATTAAGACAAATAAATCCTATGTTGTTGTCTATCATGGAGAGGGAGGTAAAAAGGTTGTTGGATGCCCAAATAATTGTCCCTTTGATATATTCTAAATGGGTGGCCAACCTGGTCCCAGTAAGAAATAAGAATGGTGAAATTAGACTGTGTGTCGATTTTAGGAACTTGAAAAAAATCTCTACGAAGGACAATTACCCTTTTCCAAATATGGAACACATATTGCAGAGGGTGACAGGTGCATCCAAGATTTCCATGATTGACAGTTTTTCTGGCTACAATCAGATCTATATCCTTCCTGAAGACAAAGAAAATATGACCTTCACCACTCCTTGGGGCATGTTCATGTATGCCAAAATTCCCTTTGGATTGATTAATGTAGGAGCAACATTTCAATGAGCTATGGATATCACATTCATTGGAGAAAGGGATAAATTTGTAATCATCTACCTAGATGACATTACAGTATTTTCTAGGTATGATAAAGTACAATATCAACATCTAAGAAAGGTCTTCTCAAAATGTAGAAAATTTGGTCTCTCCCTCAATTCCAAAAAGTCTCTATTTTCTATATAGGAGGGAAAACTGTCAGGGCACATAGTATCAACAGATGGGGTCCGAATTGATTCAAGCAGGGTAGAAGCCATTAAAACCTTGTCACTTCCTAGAACCAAGAAGGAAGTTTAGTCTTTCTTGGGAAAAAATAATTTCTTGAGAAGGTTTGTTCGATTTGTTTCTGAATTAGTAAAGCATATCACAACCATACTCAGGAAGGGAAATTGATCCGGATTATTTTCGGCACGAAATGAGATTGGAGATATAATAAAGAAATGCACAGAGATATCACATATATTCAATATAAATGTACTAGATATGCAACCATAAACTCAGATATATAGTAATACACGATTTCTATTAATGAAAGAAATGTACAGAGACTGTAAAAATACAGAGTGAAAGAATCGTTAGAATGGTGGAAGCTTATCTCTGAGAAGAGATGTGACGGCTACTCGCATTCGCAAGAAGATAATTACAATGAGGCTCTGAAGGCCTTTTTACAATAAATAGGAATTCCAAAAGTCCTATACATCCAAAAACGTAACCCTAGGATATGAAGCGCCAAAAGTCATGTGGGCCCCGTTTGGGTAAGTTAGTACATCAACTTCCCCGGGTCGTAACTTTTGCATACAATCTCCGTTTTAGGCGTATGATAGCTCGTTGGAAAGGTATCATTGAGGAGATTCATTTTGGGGGCTCAATCATGCCTTTGGCTATCATTGAGAACCTCGATCTTGAAAATCCTTCATTTAGGCCCTCACAATGGCCCCAAAAGTTAAAACCTGCTAAAAATAGTAAATTGCCAAAATTGTCAGAAAAATGTTTTGAGCCATTTGGAAAAGGTGGTTGGCCACCGATATCAACCTGGATCAATCCTACCTCATTAGAAAGCAATGGTATCCATTGTGTTGAGTTCCCAGAGGAGGGGGAAAAGTATTTGTTGAATCTGCATCTTGGTGAGCTACTTGTCTTGCTGGAGACGTCGTGTTGCTCAGTTTGTGTAAATCTATCACGAACTTGTCGAGGTTGAGGCTATTCAACAAGTCAAGATACATGAGAGGATGATGTGTAGAAGGAATATTTTCCCTTTTCTGCAGCCTTATCAACCTTCTTCTGTTGGATAGAAGGTGCTTGGGGCAAGACTGTGGTGGTTACAGTGTCCTTTTGTTCTCGTTTTGAACAGATTGTGAAGAAGCTGAATTTTCCAGTATGAGATACTACCTTGAGAAACTTTTTAGGTGGAACAATAGTTGGAACTACCTATGGTATTCTGTAGAGATGACCCCCCAAAGTAACAATGACACTACAGGGTCGAGACTCATAAATAGCATGGCGTCTCCACATATATGGTTGGCCCAAGAGAACATCATAGACATCTAGTGGGGAAACATCACATAATACCTCGTCCTTGAAGGGTTGGATGCCATATGAAAATCGACACTGTTGGCTGACATGAAGATCTCATCCTTGTCGAAACCACCCGATGTTGTATGTCTATGGGTGTGGTGTTGTTGAAAATCCAAACTATTTGATGACCTCTGCTGAGATGAGGTTTTTCTAGCTTTCGCTATCAACAATAAAATGCAGCAGGTTCCACTTCACCCACATCTATGAATTAAAACAGTGCTCCCCCTCTTCAGGATCTATTGGTTCTTTTGGTTGAATTGTTGTGGTCGCGACAATAGCAGTGGGGTCTGCGTCAATGATCTGTCCTTTACCAGTATTTTTAGAATCGGATTCTGAATCAGGGTTCGGCTCCTTGTCTTTGATCTCGACCACTAATGACTATTTTGAGCGACATTCATCGGTGTTGTGCCAAGGGATTTTGTTGAAATCACACCACTTTTCGGTGTCCTTCTTTGTCTTCTCATGACCCTTCTTTTCCTATGTCTTGGAATGGTTTTCAGGAGACTGTTTGTTAGGTTTGTCTTTGTCATACTTCAGTTGTTGGGGATTTGCAGACATGAACTCCCATTTGTTCTGGTGCCTAAATTTCTGCTCGATTTTAACAACATATTGATAAGAAGCACCGAGTGATGAGATGTTCATAAAATCCATTTTAGTCTGGATGTATTTGTGTAGAGCCCCATGGTATTTTAGAACCAAATGCCACTTGGAGTCTTTGATACCCAACTTGGTGCGCAAGGTATGGAAGGTATTGGTGAAATTTGGAACTTCTTGGCCTCTCTCTTGCCATAGTGTGGTCCATCTCATGTACTGGTCCTCATAGTTTCCAACAAGGTAATATTGTTCCTTTACCGCATCTACAAAAAAATACCAAGTGGGATCGGCCCCGTATATTCCAGAATCCTCTATGGAAATTTGCTCCCAGTAATTTTCCCACCAATGTTTGACATGAGGGAGAGATTTAATGAGTGTGAAGGTGATCTTTTCTTTGTCGAAAAAATTATGAATAGAGAAATAACCTTCTAGCAGAGTTAACCATTTTTCTAGGGCTTTTGCATCTATCTGTCCTTCAAATACATGAATATCAAAATTAACTTGTACCTTGAAAGGCAAGGTGCCTCCAAAGTGGTTTCTTAATGAATATGTGTCTATTGTTATCAACAGGTGTTGAAGGATGTGGGAAAAATTCTCCATCATTTCGTCCCTCTGTCGCATGAGAGCTTGCTCAAGCAACAGATTGATAGGATCGTTTGCTCCATCGATTTTATTTTCTTCTGCCATTGAGGGTTTCTTGGGTGTGCGAGAGTAATTGTCTTCAATAGAGACAAGCTCGAGACCCAAATTTCTATACTCGGACCTCGTCGGGGAAATGCACTGAAAAAATGATCAAGAGCAGCCTGCTCTGATACCACTGATCTAGATTATTTTCAACACAAAATGAGATTGGAGATATAATAAATAAATGCATAGAGATATCGCATATATTCAATAGAAATGTATCATATATGCAAACACAAACACAAATATACAGTAATACACAATTTCTATTAATGAAAGAAATGTACAGAGACTGTAAAAATATAGAGTGAAAGACTCGCTAGAATGGTGGCAGCTTATCTCTGAGAAAAGATGTGATGGCTACTCACATTTGCAAGAAGATGATTAAAATGAGGCTCCGAAGGCATTTTTACAATTAAGAGGAATGCCAAAATTCCTAGACATCCAAAAACCTAACCCTAGGAGATGAAGTGACAAAGTCATGTGGGCCCCGTTTCAACTTCTCGGGGTCGTAACTTTTGCATACGATCTCCATTTTAGGCGTATGATAGCTCGTTGGAATGGTATTGTTGAGAAGATTCATTTTGGGGGATCAATAATGCCTTCAAATATCATTGAGAACCTTGATCTCGAAAGACATTCATTTAGGCCCTCAAAATGGCCCCGAAAGTTAAAACTTGCTAAAAATATGAAATTGCCAAAATTGCTAGAAAATTGTTTTGAGCCATTTGGAAAAGGTGGGCGGCCACCGATATCCACCTAGATAAAAAATTAAGTAAAATGGATTGTTGAGTCTAGATATTCCTTCAACCGAATCAAGAAGGCATTGACTGAGGAACCTGTGCTAATCAGTCCCGATTATTCCAAGGATTTTCTAATTTTTTCCTTTGCCTTTTTTGATATAGTAGCAGTTGTTTTATTGCATAAGAATGCCAAAGGGCTGGAGAAACGTATTTCCTTTTTCAGCAGAGCATTGAGGGATGCAAATATCAAATATGACATCATGGAGAAGCAGGCTTATGCTTTAGTGAAGGATCTCAAAGATTTCAGAGTCTATGTTCTTCATTCAAAGGTCATTTCATATGTTCCTTCAGCTTCTATGAAGGAAATTCTCATTCAGCCTGACATGGATTAAATAAGGAGCAAGTGGATTTCCAAAATCCTTGAATTTGAGCTAGAAATAAAGCCCACCAAACTAGTTAAAGGCCAGTGTTTAGCCAAGATATTGACTAAATCTAATTGCAAAGCTTTGGGGTTTAACTCCATCAACACTTGCTCAGAAAATCAACAAGCTAAGTTTTCTCATACAAAACAACAAGTCAACCCTCCATTGTCAGAATGCACTTGGTACAAAGACATCATATTCTTTCTACAGGAGTTAAGCCCCCTTGATGGTATGGGGAAAAGCAAGGCAAGAGCTCTTAATCTCAAAGAAATTAGATATTTCCTTATTGATCAGGTCTTGTATTGGAAGGACCCTCTGGGGGTGTTTTTGAGATGTATAGACCCACCAGAAGCCCAAAAGATTATGTTTGATTTTCATGACAACATATGTGGGGGGCATCATTTATGGAGAACTACAACTTATAAAATTCTCATGGATAGATATTTATGGCCTACTCTATTCACTGATGTCTATGACAAAATCAGGGCTTGTGTTAAATGTCAAAAATTCTCTGGAAAACAACAACTCAAGTCTTTGCCATTGAAGCCTGTGGTATCTTCAAGACCCTTTCAGCAGTGGGGCCTAGATTTTATTCAGGAAATTCATCCTTCTTCAAGTGGACAACACGGGTGGATCTTGAATGCCACTGAATACTTTACTAAATGGATAGAAGCTATCCCCACAAGGAGTGTTTCTCAAAAAGTAATCATTGGTTTTCTTGAATATATTATGGCAAGGTTTGGTTGTCCAAACAAAATCATCACTTACAAAGCTACATCCTTCAAGGCTGAGCCATTGATCAATTTTTTTGAGAAATTTGGGATTGCATTGATTCATTATACCCCTTACTACCCCCAAGGAAATGGATTGGCAGAGTCCTCTAACAAAATCCTGATAAAGATCATCAAAAGAGTGTTAGAGGATAACAAGAAAGCATGAGATTCGAAGCTCAAATTTGCTCTATGGGCTGACAGAGTGACAACAAAGAGATCTCTTAGTGTCTCTCCTTTTCAGGTTGTGTATAGAGTTGAAGCCATATTTCCTTCTCAGCTCGCCTTTCCAATGGAAAAATTCTTCCAAGACTACCAAGGGGAGCCTGATGATATGATCAAAAGAATGCAACAATTGATAGAAGTGCAGCAGACTAGAGAGAAAATACTGCACAATGCACATGAACATCAACAAAAGATCAAGAAAGCTTTTGACATAAAGGTAAGAAAAGAGGCTTTCCAATTGGGATACCTAGTACTCAAATGGGATGTGCCAAAAAAGGACAAGGGAAAGAATGTTAAATTTGAAGCCTCATGGATTGGGCCCTTTAAAATCCCTAAGGTATTCCCAAATAATACTTAGAGGTTGTGGAATTTGGAGGGATCTGAATATTTTGGTGGCCTTGTAAATGGGAATTTTTTGAAGAAATATTTTGTTTAGGCCGTGAATAGCATTCCACCACTGTAAATAACACTCTTGTTTTGTTTTGTTTTAGTTTTTTTTTTTCAATAAGAGACCCCGTAACCCAAAGCTAAGGCACTAGAGCTGCACATTCTTGGTAGCTTGTAGGGAGCATGCCATCCCCCGTGGAGCCAAATTTTATCACAAAAACTTCTCAAAGTCTTGTGGGTTTGTGGTTTCTGCCTATGTAAGTAATGTTTCCCTATCTTTCTCCTTTTTGCCGACCAAATCTTAAGTTTTTCCCTTTTCGGCTGGTAGTTTTCTCTGTGTTTTCCCTCGATCGTTTGAGTGACCTTTTGTTTTGTGCAGTTCTACTTGAGAATTATTGGCCTCAAGCCTTTTGTTTTCTCTGAGGTTAATCACTTCCCATTCTACCTCTGTCACTAATCCTTTTGCTTTCCCGAGCCCTCAACCAGTCGTCCAAGTATTTATTTACATAGGCCGCAATTGTAATCACAAAGAACAACACTTAAAGTGGTCTGATATGGACTTGAATCAAGCGAGTAGGAAAAAACAGTTTTTAATGGCTGGGATTCTAGGTGGAGTTCAGATCAATGGTTCATGGGTGTTATCACTAAAATTTTGTCTGCACATGGTGACAAGAACTCCGCATCGTCAAAATAGGACTGGAGTCATTCATGGCACAAGATTAATTCCATAGCATTGCAAAAGGGTAAAAAACTATACAAAATGACCAAAAAATTGAAGGGCGCTTTTACAGAACTTGGGTTCATGCACGTATGCGTGTAACAACATCGTATGATGTGTGCATTAGCGCACGATGCGTGACTGTTGGGCGAAAAACCCGCACGCCTACTAAATGGCGCATTTATTGAAATTGGTCGGCCTCCCAACCACTAATGGATCAGCTCCCAAGTCGATTTGACACCAAATCCAAGCTCAATCCTCATGGTGGGCTGGTCAAAGACCTAATTGAGCCCTAAAGAGCCCCTTTTCACATTCAAAAGAGGTCACATAATAACCCAATGCTTGGCTATAAAAAGCCATGAATAACCACCATTTTCTCAAGGAATTCTTTGTATTGTTATGCTGCTGAGATTGCTAAGGACTCATTCTTTGGCAATACACATCTCAAGCTGCATTTCATAGAGCTATTCACCCTTCTCTTGAGTGAATAAGCTTGGGGTTCTTTCTCCTACATTTTCATCTTTTCATTGTAAGGAGAGCAAGCTTTGAGGGCCTCAAGA
>CBVK0103113913.1:0-26673 GCA_900067695.1 Picea abies
TGACCCTTGTGTTAGAAGGGCTTCCCAGGACAATATGCGGCCAATGGAATTTTACACTCCCTATTCTCAAGATACTATTGTGTGTTTTCGAGCTTTGGAGAGTGTGTCTTTCTTCCTACTCCAAAGCACTAGCCTAGCTATATGTTGGTGTAAAACAGCCCTAGAAAAGAGTTACTAGATCAATTTTATTATTACGCAAAGTTTTAATGGTTGTTATTTACTCACAGGTAACGGAAGTGAAACTCAATGATGTGTGACTCTAACCCAATCAATGCAAGGATATGAAGAAATATAATCTTTTCATTCAATGAATCCTAATTATGGGAGAGAGAAGACGATTTCCAATTCCAATGCAAACACTATAATATATATGCAATTCTCAATTTCCTTTTAAACGTCAATGCAAATAATCAATTATCAATGAAACTTTTCTGAATGTCCTTTTCAAAACTTCAAAGCTCTAAAATTCTACAAATTTGATTTTCAAAGTTTTGCAATAAAAGCAAAAACAAAAGACTTGAAAGAAAACAAATGGTTCACTTTCCAAGAAGAACTTTGATAACAAAGGAAAGAAAATCAAATCATTAATACCAAACAATCAATGAAAACCCCAATTCAAAACTTTCAATGATAGTAAGAACACAAAGCAAACCAAAGGTTTCTTAATGCAAAATAAAAATTGTTCTTTTGAAACAACAAGCAAATAAGAAACATTAAACTCTTAACTTTCAATCAATCCCTGATCTCTGACCAGTACCACACATTCTATCCCAGTAATCAAAGAAAAGAAAAGTGTCAATAAAAGTCAAAGGATGAAAGTCAAGAAATCAAAGCAATACAAGCCTTGAAAACCTAAATCTGATCCAGTAAGCAAATAAAGCAAAAGATATGTAAACCAATGAAATGAGATGTCAAAAAGACTTGAATCAACCTTACTGAGCTATTGGGCAAATCAAAACTTGAATTCAAAAATTTTCAAAAACTTTCCGCAAGCAAGCCTTGGACACAGTGCGGGCAAATAAGATTTCCGCAGTCTAATTACGTGCAGACTGCGTACTTTACACACTGGACTATGTATGCAAAGTGCGGAAACTCAGACTTTCCGCAGACTGTCAACAATCACAGTGCGGAAATCTCTGAAAATATGAAAAAAATTCCAAAATCAAGCACAATCCAAATTGGGTTGGTAACCCAGAAGGTGTCTCAGGGTATCCTTGAGACTCAGAAGTTTACAAATCAGAGGAAAAAGGCAATAGGAGCAAATGGCCACAAAGAATCAAGAAACCAAAAATAACTAAGGGATGAGTCCCCATTGGAGTCGCCAATTTTGTTCAAGGATAAATTCGTGAGTGCGGACACAGACCAATCTCCCCAGATCCACCTGGATCTGGAACAAACAGTGACAGAATACTACTCTTTCCCTAGTTCTAAAGTATTGAATGGACAAGAGAAGAAGGATGATTTACTTACTTTATGAAAGCTCTCCTTATCTCTGTTGATCCTCGCTCTGCCACAATGCTCTTGCGTCGTCCAATCACAACAACACAAACCAATCACAGCAAAGACATTAATATATTCAAAAACTCTAGACTATACATGTGATCAAGGAATCATGTAATAAGATGATATCATCATTATGGGAAAGGGACATACTCATGTATTATATTAACTGAAAGAGAAATATACAACCTGAGCCTTGATGTCGTAGATCCCCTTTCAACGGCTTCTAGCTTTGACACACACACATTTGCTCATCATGCATGAAGAACCTCCACTACTTGTGATAACCTTGTGGCTGTCTCTATTTGCTGCAGCAGCAATTCTCCATACGATGGTTCACCAATTCTCCAATATCTTACTCTTGCTAATTTGCCACTTAACCCTTTCCATGAATCATCTCTTCAATATATAGGAAAAGATTGTTTAGTTACTTGGATAGAATGTAATCCCAAGACATCTGGAGATTCATTAATTTGCTAACCATTCGAACTCCAACTCATCCTTCTAGAAGATTCCTTCTAGAAGGATCAAGAAATTATTCATTTTCTCGCTTAAGAAACATTTCCGCACCCTGATCATTAACACAGTGCGGAAAGTCCGCAGTCAGACTGAATGCAACCTGCGGAAACCAAGCATTTCCGCAGAACAATATATATGCAGCCTGCGTACTATCTTCAAAAGTGTGATTTTGAGAAGCTGATAAGTGTAACTTTCTTCATGAAAATGATCTTAAAGAAGAGTTAGATCTTCCATCATCATGTCATTATCATGTCATCATCTTGATAACCAAAAATGTGGATAACACACCCCTGTAGGTCAAATAAATCTTCAAATTCCTATTTCCCAAGCAATGGTTGCTAACAAGATGAATTCCATAATTGCTACCAAATATGCACCCTTAGTTTTTCCTGTAGGCTTACACACACTCCCAACCACAGATTACATGAAATATTTACCAAGATATAATGGGGAAGGGGATGTCACATCTAAGGAACATCTAGTAGCCTTCTACATCTTTGCAGACAACTTTAACATTGACTATGCAGATGTGTGGATGTGGTTGTTTGTACAAAGCCTAGATGGGGAGGTAAGAAAATGGTTATGTGGCCTCTCTCCAGCCTCCATTGTAGATATTGATGGATTATATGAATCTTTCATAAAGAAATGGGGAGATAGAAAGGATTATATGTATTACATCATTGAGTTTGGGGCCCTTAAGAGAAAGAACGGTGAGTCTATTTTGGACTTCACTAAGAGATTTAATAAGATGTATGGTAGAATCCCAGATGAGATAAAACCAACTGAAGCCTTTGCCAATATCACTTATGCATTTGATGCAGAATTCTCTCTTCTATTGAGGGAGAGAAGATCCACCACCTTTCTATCCATGTAAGAAGCAACCATTGAGGTTGAGTCCAACATCTTAGCATCATACAAGTTAAAGACTAGATCTGAAAAAGACAAGAAGAAACAGAGAGAGGATTCCCCTGCCTCCTCTAACCTAGACTCGTATGATCCAAAACTTGATGAAATGACCAAAACTTTGAAGGATTTGACATATGAAATAGATAAGATGGAATGGGAATCTAAACAACCAAACAGAGCTTTTCAAGGGGTTGGGAACATAAATCCCAACTAATTTAGAAGGTCAAATGATACCCCTTGGATAATGCAGAGAGAGAGGAGGAATGTTTATGACCAAAGAGTAGTACCTCCTTTCCAAAACAATCATATTGAGGAGAAAGAGGTAGATGGTGAGGATGTGGATGATGCATATGTACTTTTCAATGAAACATATTTTCACACTAGTCACTTAACGCAACAAGATTATGAGGTAGCCCCACTATCAAATTGATTTGATATTGAGATAGGGGAAGAGGGATTTATTCAAGGCCAACTCCAAAATAAATATGATTTGAGGCCTAGAAAAGGTGCTCCCAAATCCACCACCTCCGATCAGAACAGTAAAAAATAAGTTCCTCCCAAGTTGAATCCAAGCAAGGGTGCATTAACTAAAGCTCACCAACCTCCTCCTTTTAAACTTGTTGTCCCTAAAGTAAAGGAAGTTGATAGGCCAAAAACATCTTTCATCCTATAGAATGAGTAGAGCAAGATCAAGATCCATGTACCTCTGTCATAATTTTTGAAAAATGAGCCTTTCAAAAAATCCATTATGAAGGTTTTGCAACCACCTACGTTTGTTGTAACTCCTAATGTATTTAGTCTGTAGGATGAGAACAAAACCATTACTGTGGGCCCACATATCGAGGATGGATCTGATGCATCTCCACCATTCTACATATATTTAAATATCCATGAAAATATCCTACATAATTGTCTCATGGACTTAGAGGCTTCACACAACGTCATGCCTAAAGTTGTTATGGAGGAACTGGGCCTAGAGATCACCAATCCCTACTAAGACCTTTACTCCTTTGACTCTGAAAAATTCAAATGTTTGGGATTAATAAAATATCTGGTGATCTCTTTAGTGCAGTTACCCAAGAAGAGTGTAGTGATGGACATCATTGTGGCTAACATTCCCCCCAAGTTTGGTATTCTTCTGTCTAGGACGTGGGCCAAGAAGTTTGGGGGATCGTTACTAATGGGCCTCACATATTCCACCATCCCCATTTTTGGAGGAGAGAACATGAGGCTATACAGGGAGGTCATATTGGCCTATATCATTAGCGGCCATCAAAATCCAAGCAATCACCCAATTTACGTTATTGAGGAAGAGATCAACTCATATGTTTTTCATCTAAATGGTGATGAACCAAAAATTACAATCAACAAATGAAAAAAACAGTCTTTGACAAAACAGTAGAAAAAAGTGTGGAAGATGTATCTCGATGGCTCTTCATCAAAAGAAGGTTTTGGGGTTGGTATAGTCCTCATTTCCCCTATGCATGAGATTATAACGCTCTCTTATAAGCTATAATTTGAGACTACTAACAATATAGCTGATTATGAATCTCTGGTGCTCAGATTAAGGGTTGTTAAAGACATGGTCATTGAAAGTTTGGCAGTCTTTGATGATTACGAGTTAATCATCAATCAAGTCAAAAAAATCTATCAAGAAAAGCAACAGAGGCTCAAACAATACATGAACGAGGTGTGGGACCTGGTTGACAACTTCTTTCCGGAATTTAACATCCCCTTCATTCCGAGAGAGACAAATTAGAAGGAAGATTATTTATCCTTGGCTGCCAGTACTTTCAGACCTCCCATTGGTTCAAATATAAAGTATCAGGTGGAAGTCAAACATAGGAAACCATACAAGAAAACATAAATCACTAGGAAGTTTTTAGTGATGACTTGGAGTTACAAATATTTCTTCATACCATAGAATAATTATCCAGTATCTCAATAGATCAAGAGGGTGAAGATGATGAATCAAAGAATAAACAATCATCTCAGATATTCAACAAGGTGGTTGGCCACAACATTGTGGAACTTAAAACAAACCACATCCCCATGGTTCTAGTGCCACTGGAAAGGTTATTTGACAGTTATGATGTCTCCAAAGAAACAAACATAAAAAATCAAGAAGAGGAAGTGATGGACTGCAACATTGGGACTGCTAAAAATCCCAAAGTAGTCAAATTGTCCAAGTCACTACCTCCAGAACAAAAAGATAGGTATTTCAACCTCATGAAAAATTCCGTTGACGTTTTTGCATGGTCATATGAGGATTTGAAGACATTTGACACTCACATCATCCAACACAAGATCCCTCTGAAGGCTGGTTCTAAGCCATTCAGGAAAATGGTTAGGCAATTTAGTCCAATGCTAATGGCCATAGTTGAGAAAGAGTTGAAACAAATGCTTGATGCCAGAATTATTATTCCCTTGAGGTACTTGGATTGGGTGGCCAAATTGGTTCCCGTGAGGAAAAAGAGTGGGGAAATATGCTTTTGTGTTGATTTCCGAAATCTCAACAAGTGTTCTCTAAAGAACAACTACCCCCTGCCCAAGATGGACCATATCCTGCAAAGGGTAGTAGGTGCTCACAAGATTTGTTTGTTGGATGGGTACTCTGGTTATAATCAGATAGTAGTGAGTGAAAAGGACAAAGAAAAAACAGCATTCACCACCCCATGGGGAACATTCATGTACGACAAAATTCCCTTTGTGCTGGTGAACGTGGGGGCCACCTTTCATAGGGATATGGATGTAGCCTTCGTGGGGGAGAAAGATAAATTTATGGTTATATATTTGGACAAAATCACCATTTTCTCCAAATAATATGATGAGCATTTACAACACATTGAGCATATTTTCCGAAAATGCAAAAGGTATGGAATTTCTTTGAATCCTAGGAAGTCCCACTTTTCTATGCCAGAAGGTAAACTCCTAGGTCACATCATACTAGAAAGAGGTATAAAAATAGACCCTAATAGAGTGGAGGCCATTCAGGAAATTGCAATCCCCAGAAATAAGAAGTCTATTCAGTCTTTTATCGAAAGAATAATTTTTTTAAGGCGCTTTGTGCCAAACTTTGCTGAAATAATAAGGCCTATCACCAACATGCTGAAGAAATATGTTGTTATCAAGTGGTCACATGAGGAAAAATCAACATTCCAAAGGATCAAACAATCTTTGGTTGAATCCCCTGTATTAGTTAACCCTAACTATGCCAAAGAATTCTTTGTCTTTTTTTTCACTTTCGGGGAAACCATTGTTGTTGTGCTACTCCAAAAGAATGAAGAAGGGAATGAAAAACCCATAGCTTTTTTCATCAAATCCCTTCGAGATTTTGAATTGAAGTATGACATATTATAAAAACAAGCATATGTGTTGGTCAAATATTTAAAGTCCTTCAGGGTGTTTCTGTTGCAGTCTAGCATAACAACCAATGTTCCTAGCAAAAGTGTCAAAGAGATTATGGTCCAGCCGGACAGTGAAGGGAAGAGAGGGAAATGGATTGTTAAATTTTTGGAGTATGACCTGCACATAAAGCCCACCAATTTGATTAAGGGGCAGGGACATTCCAAGTTATTATCAGAAGCAAACTGTAAGGTACTAGAATTGCATCAAACCTTCACCCAATCTGATGCACCCATGACATAGTCTGGACAAGGAAGCATGCAGGTATCTAGAAATTACTCGTCTTCACCTTGGTACAAAGATATTATTTACTTTCTGCAGCATCTAGAATGCCCACCATATTTGAAAAATATGAGATCTAGGTCTCTCAAATTAAAGGCTATAAAATTCTTCTTTTTTAATGAGAACCTGTATTGGAGGGATCCTACTGGCATCCTATTAAAATGTATTGATGAAAATAAATCTCAACAAGTCACAACAGATATGCATAGGGGATTTTGTGGAGGAAACCAACATTGGAAAGCTACATCCCTCATGATCCTAAGGGCAGGGTACCAATGACCCACCCTTTCCTTAGATGTATTTACTACAATAAGGGCATGCAATGAATGCCAAAAGTTTGCAGGCAAACAAAAATTACTCTCACTGCCCCTGAAACCTATCAATACCAGTGGCGCCTTTCAGCAATGGGGATTAGATTTCATAGGTGAGATAAATCCACCCTCCAGTGGGAAAAAAAAGTGGATTCTCACTGCCACTGACTACTTTACCAAATGGATCGAGGCCATGCCAACTAGGAATGCTACTGACAAGGTGATTATGAACTTTTTGGAAACCAATATCTTCGCCCGATTCGGCTTCCCTAAAAATATTATCATAGACAATTCCTAGGAATTCAATTCCAAAGCCATGATTGACTTATATGGAAGCCATAACATTTCCTTGACACATTCCATGCCCTATTATCCTTAGGAGAATGGGATGGTTGAGTCATCAAATAAGACTCTCATCACGATCATCAAGAAATTGTTGACTGAAAATAAGAAATCGTGGGACTCTAAACTTAAGTATGCCTTGTGGGCTGATAGGATCAGCACCAAGAGATCCTTGGGAAACTCGCCATTTCAGCTATTCTATAGGATAGATGTTGTATTCCCTACTCAACTCGATCTACCAGTTCTAAAATTCCCTACTGAGGCATACCAAATAAAGATCAAATTATATTTTGACAAGAAAACCAAGAAGGAGATATTTCAAGAAGGCGACCTAGTCTTGAGGTGGGATGCTAGAAGGGAAGAAAAGTCTAAGAATGGTAAGTTCGATAACCTATGATTTGGTCCTTTTAAGGTAGTTTAGGTTCTAGAAAATAATACATTTGTTATACAAATTCTAGATGATACTGAAATTTTTGGAGGCTCGGTAAATGGGCGCTTCCCGAAACACTATTTTTCTTGAAAGACTGGGGGAATGCCCCTCTTGTACCATATTTTCTTTCCTTTTTAGTTTTCATTTGAATACTTATTTTTTGTATGAATAAAGACTCCATAGATCAACAAAGGAACTAAGGTGTAGTTACGGTTTTGGATTCAACAAGATGCATGGATGAGAGACAGTAGCAGATATACATGGATGACAGACATAAACAGAGGTAAGAGAAAGAAGGTGGGAGAAATTTATTCGGTTCCAAGGCACTGATATGCTATTCTTAGTACCCCACAAGGGGGTGTTGTACCCAATTGGAACCAATGTTGATACCTAAGTCTACACCCCTACCCCTCATCTCTCATTTCCTTATACCTTCATCAAAATAATTCCTCTTTTGGTAGGTTAAATCACTTTCCCATTACTAAATGACTCATTTTTTATCATTATCTTTCTTGATTGATTCTTTGCACCAATTATTTTTGTTTTCTTGAAGGATAATTTCATGTCGTGGTTTGGGTTTGAAATACTTGTCATCATATTTTCCATTGATCCAGCATGAAGCAGTTCGACCAAGTCCTTTGTATGCACAGGAAACATCTCCAAAAAAAATGCAACAATTCAGAGCAGTAGATTTTGGGCTAAGATTGTAAGAAAATAGACAGGTTAAATTTTCGACGATGGAGATCCATCAGTCATTTCATATCAACGACTCTCATGCATTCAAAGTTTCAAAATTGTGTGAGGTTTAACAACAAAGAAATAGGAACGTCACTCTGCAACTTCTACATTTGGGCGTCCTAACTTGTCATTGTTTCAATCTTCAAAAGTTCTCGAATGTCAAAGTGTCGAAGCCTCCGAACACCGAAGTTCCTGAAATGCTACCACTTCACTTTGGGAGATTGTCATTCTGGGAGGTTTCAATCTAGAACAAGAACAAATCATCGGAGCCCCAAAATGCCGGATCCCCGAACCACCAAAGGCCTGAAATGCCACATCACTCTGTGAGATCGGCCATCCAAGAGATGTGAAAACTATGTATTCATAAGCTCCCAAACCTTGAAAATCCTGAGACACATGGAATTCATATATTGAGATGCATGGCATTCATTTGTTATGAAACATGGCACTCATTTTAGACACCTTTGGGTACGTCATATTGTCATTTCTAGGTGACACGTGTCACTCTCTTTTTGTGACACGTCAACAATTATGACATCATGTGGCCACGTTAGATCCCAAAGATCGCCACTCTAGGAGATTTCAATTCAGAGAAAACACATTTCTTCGAACCTTCAAAGTGTTAGAGCCTCGAACTTCCATGTCACTCTGTAACATTGTCACTACAGGAGATTTCAATCCAGAACAAGAGCGAACCTCTAAAGTGTCGGAGCCCCAAAGTACTAGAGCCCCGAACTACCACGTCACTACATGACTTTGGTCCTCGGGGAGATATGTAGACTTTGCATTCAAAAACTCCCAAACCCCGAAGATCCGAAAACATGTAGCATTCATCTGTTAAGACGCGTGGCACTCATCTATTGATGATGTGTGGCATTCATTTGTCGTTGACATGTGGCACTCATTTCAAGCACCTTTGGGTATGTCATATGTACTATTACGGGTGACACGTGTCACTCTTCTTTCTATGACACATCATCGATATGACATCATGCAGACACAACATATCCGAGAGATCGCCACTACAGAAGATTCTCAAACTCTGCATTCAGAAGCTCCCGAATCCTGAAGTGTCGGAGTCCCAAAGTCTTGAAATGTTTAAGGATAGAGATAATCTTGGGTTAATTAGAAAATTTGTTGGTTAATGACTCTGGGAGTTCGTTCCTCCGAGATATGTGTATACACTACACTTCAAAGCTCTCAAACATCAAATTTCCAAAGTGGCTTATCATCATTTATTGCATATTTTGATTTTTTTCAAACAATGCCAAACCAGGAACATCGAGCCAATCAAAGGAATCATATTTATCGTCTGAAAGAAGATCGATCATAGTTAACAGGTACAGAAGTGAAGCTTCGGATCCAGACCCTGCAACACCACAACCAGGAATTGGAGAAACTACACACCAAGACTGATCAGAGACTCCAGAAAAGTGTCAGAAGATTTGCTTCTTCCCCCCAGGAGATAAGTTGAGGAATAACTCCTCTAACACATCAAGTTATCTCCCAATTTCCTCCAACAATGTGAATGGATGTCAATGCTCAATATAGAACTCAGTTTTGTCACTCCTAGTCATTTTTTGTCAAATATCAATTCACTCCATCATATGCATCAGTCTAGTTTCATTGCTAGTAACAGTTTTTAGTTGTTTAATTGCAAGACTCTTTTAGATTAAGGCATAATAAGTGGTCTTTTATGTGTGATAAGAACCACTCCTTTTTTATTAATTCAAGTAGAAGTATACATTAAGATACTCTAGGAGTGTTTTAGTTAAGTTAATAAGTTGTTTTACAACTGATGTTGTAGAGTTAAGCCTTGGTTCGAGATGGTTGAGAGCCTCTACATATTTGATAAATAGGAAGGTGTTGTATGTTCTGGGGGTTCAGTTTTTGGGAGAAGAAAATCAATACATCAAATTGGTTTAACATGTTCTATGCATGGATTAAATCTCTCTACCTGGTGAATATACTCTTGATGACAGTGTGTTTCTGTCCAAATCTATATGTCTTTTTCTCTTATCTTGAATACAATTTTTTATTTGTGAAAAGTACATTTCATTTCCTTAAGCTATTGTATAACTTGTCTTTATTGATATGAAACCTATGAGAATAGCTAATGCTTTGATGAATATTTTTTTTTATTGCAACATGTGGGCATAATTGTGTTTTGATACATGTTTAATGCCTTGAAATGATATTTTAAGACTTAAACTTCTTACAACATATTATTCATTGAGTGGCTTGTTGTTTCCCTTTGTTTTTTGCCTCTATTATCCCACTTGTCTTTCATCAGTGTGCCACCAACCAAGGAGGACCCTCGAACATATCATTTTTCCAACCCAACCATGCTCCTGTCTTGGTAAAACCAACCCTCTAACTGACCAACAAAAATAAAAAAACCAACCATTCCAAAACTTGAGGTGGCCTGGCTCTGCCCTTTAGCAGTAAGGTGTAAACTTTAGGACCAATAAATCCAATAATTTAATCAATGAATTGCGATTGATACATAAATGATGATCAATATGATACAATGAATGAGTGGAATACACTCATATATAGGGAAGAACATTCCATAATGAAGAAAAGCAATCAAGTAGTTAGCTTTCCTTAGGAATGCACGCATGAATAATAGTGATGGTCTAAATAGAAAGTCTAAAATAGAACTAGTCAGTTAACTCCCACTGAACTAGTGTGTCAAAAATAGAAATTTCTCCAACAGAGGTTGGGAGACAGGATGAAGCACCATTGTTCCCTCCAATGGGGAAGGAGTAGGTGGTAAAGTTTGAGGTGGAGGTGGCATTCCATAGGAGAGGAGATGAGGTGTATGTGAGGATGTGTTGGAAGGATCCCAATACAATGGGTGAGGAATCTGGTTTGGAGACATGTCAAACCTATCAAAGATATCATGTCCTTAGGGTGTCCTCCACACAAGTTGAAAAGGAGTTTGATTAGGATTAGGAAAATCGGATGTTCGTAGAGGGGTTGTAAACCCTATCGATAGGTTAGGCTATTCCAATTCCAAATTCACAACATCTTCAAACAATACAAGTGGTAATCGAGGATAATCGATGACAAATTTTCTCGAAGATTTTACTTGTACGAGAAGTGGACCAAGAGGATTGGTTAATGGTGGATTTGTAGGAGGGAAAAAAACTTCTTGAAAAATAGGTCCCTCAGAGCGATCAATCAAGGGATTAGCAGCATTCCTAGATTCATAATAATTCTCCTCGTTAACAAATCCCTCCCGAGAGCTGTCTTCGGGTGAATGAGGAGGAAAAGGCTCATAATATTCTTTAGGAAAAACTTGCATACTCCCAGATCTATGTGAGCCTTGGTTGTCAAGAATGAAATTATGAAAATAAAAATCATAGGGTCGACTAAGGGAAGAAAACAACGCATGCTAAAAGATCTAGGAAGCAGGAAAGCAAACCAAGACCTTCTCACAATAAAACCACTAGTTGGTGATGAAATCCAACATCGTAGAATCAAAATGAGAAGGGGTGGTGGTAAAGTGGTTGGAAGAGTTATGTTGATGACCTGCTTAATGGACTTGCACCTTGTTGCAAGTTCCCACGCGGTAGAACCATGGGTTATCCTCCAAGGGGCCCAAGTGAGTTTGATCAACGTCTATCCCAGGTACAACAAATACTTTCCCCTTCATCGTTACCTTGTGAAAGAGCCATAAATATGATGGTCACTAAGGATACCACTTACAATGCCAGATCTTAGGGAAACAATCGATAATCGGGTTGTACATGTAAGGGAAGGAATTTTAAGGCCCGAAATCCCCTTAAGAATGCCCACATAGGGTTGTCTTCCCAAGTGATCCCAAAGTGCCTTTCGACACCATTTGTAATACGTGAAAAAAACACCACCAAGACTAACGAAGAGGGGTTATTTACTCCACTAATCCCAATGTAACCTCGTGATTGAACCATGTGTGAGAAGGATTTCCCAAGAGAATGACATGGAAAATGGATTTCTCTCCCTAACATAGGATGTTATGTGTGTTTTATAGCTTTGGATATTTATTCTCACCACCTAATCCAAAGCTATGCACTTAATCTAATGTTGGTTTGAAGAGCCCTAAGATTGATTTCTATATAGATTTTAATTGGTGCTTAATTATAAGGCTATTGTTTATTGAGGGGCATGGAAGTGAAACTGATGATAGTATGACCTTGACTCCAATAGAGTGCAATAGAATGAAATGTAAAATTTTATTTTCAATGAACTCTATGTAGGAGAGACAAGATTTGTGATTTTTTGTTTAAGAAATAATTAACTACTCATATCCCAATATGATGCAGCAACCGAAAAAATTTCCTAAATCCTAGTAAGATGCTCAAGACAATACTAATAAGATGCAACAAAATAATACTTGCAAAAAGATATTGAATGTAATTCTTTATATTTTCTTCCTTTTTCAAAGTTAAGGAATAAATTGAAAGAGAAAAAAATCTCTTTTGTTACTTAATCAATAATGAAAATATTTAAAGATTCAACAGAAATCTCCAAGCAAAAGAAGTGAAGAAAGAAAGCAACCAATTCAAATAAAACAAAATAATGAATAGACCCTTAAACTAAAAACATTAAATCACACTTGTCACAAAGACTAAAAATGTTTCACAAACTTAATCAAGAAGAAGATTAAAAGAGAAAGCAACTCCAAAAATCAACAGTCATGCAAGTGAAACAGATCACGCAAAAAACACACAAGCTAGTGGACCAGATGATTCCTAAGCTTGTATTCAAAACAGAATTAAGAGATAAAATAAGTGATTAAATCCACTCAAATTCATTCAATGTGAACCAAACACAAATCCCAAATACTGATTACAATGATTCTGAGAAAAAATATGAGAGACAAATAAGAAAACAAGCTCTTAAATCAACCATGTAAGAAGAGGACGCTCTGTAGTAAGTGCATACAAGGAGTCCAGGGGAGGTGGATTCTCACCAACAAGAAATCAAGGAGTGTCTATGAAGCACCTCATGGGTTCAACATGAATCATCCTTGAGGATAGAGATGCTCTCGTCAAGCCTGTAGGTTTCAAAAACTCAAAAACGTTCAGAAAAACTACATAATTGGAGGGATGGACTCACTAGGTTCTAATAGGGGTGACATGAAGAACAAAAGGTTATGAAGGAGAGAAAACAAAACAAAAACAAAGTGGATCCAAATGCTAGGAACCAATAAGGACAACTTGATCTTCCCCAATATGGTCGCCAAATTTTTGTTGTGAGAATTCTCCCCCTGCAGATAGGTTGAGTTCCCCTCACTTGGGTTTCCTACAAGTGAGACAAAATTTACCAAGTGGACATTATCATCCTCCTAATGGACCATTATATTTTCTTGCAGGAGGGTTGAGAGAGGAGAAAAGGTGTGTGTACCTAATTTCTGACATTTGTCCTCACTACTCCAACAGTTGAGCTCCAATAATCCAAGAAGATCCCAAGTGAATTCAATCCTGCAAGAACAAATGAACCTTCTCCTACTACTATCTATGATTAAATAATAGAATCCCTACCAACTAATGACAAAGTGATCAAACAGACGAGAAATGAATAAGAAAGTTTAGGAGAAATAGGCCAAGTTCTTTTATTAATGAGAGAATGAAAAGGTTACAACCATTAGATGTTGTTGCAATCCTTCAAGCTTATTTCTTCATTCTTTTAATGCACATTCATGGATAGTTTCTCTTAATATCAATAGTTTGATACTCAGTTTGGTCCACCCATTTTCACCATGAATGGTCTGGGTTATATAGGATTAGGGAGGCTTAACCAATAGGGTAAATAGATAGTATGGTTAAGGATTTTGATGGATTGGGCTAGGATTTACTTTATCCCCATGGTTATGGAACTCTCCCAACATAGGATAAAAGGTGTTTGAACCATATCTCAATGAAAACAACCAAAAACACTGAGATCCTTCTCGAACCAACCACCCTAGATTTGTGGAAACCTCTCTAACTAAAAGGGACCTCCCCCAAAGTGGGATACAGGACATCATGGATGCTCCCCCAAAGTGGGAAGGGGGGCGTCCTTAGTCAAACAAGGCCAAAAAGACAAGGTGAAAATTGGGGTTTCTACCTCCAAATGATGGTTTTGCTCCTCAAACTTCACTAGGGATCATGACATGTGATGTTTACATGGTGTCAAGGTCATAATACTTAAAAAAGCATGATATTTATGCCATGACACTTAGTGGAATACCTCATTGCAGTTGTGACACTTACATAGTGAGATGTCACAATTGTGACACTTAGCAAAGTGAGATGTCACAATTGCAACACTTGTGATGCCTAACAAGGTAGAATGCGCCACTTGTGACACTTAGCTAGGTGTGTAAAAATGGTGTATAAAAATAAGGAATTATCGTAAAAAGTATCATTCTAGTATTATATAATAATAATAATAATAATAATAATAATAATAAATTATCTAAGGGGATCGTCCCCATATTGGTATTATTAAACGAATAAATACATAAGTAAATAATAATGATAAAAAAAAGTATACAAATTATTTAAAAGCATAGCTTGACTTATAAGTAATGGTAAAATAAGTAACGATTATTATGGAGAAACTCTAAAATATAATAAAGAAGTAAATGAAGGATCATGGGGATCTGGTTCTTTATCATGTATGGAATCTATATAAAGAGGGAAGATAAGGATAAATTGATATCTCTCTTTTGCACATCTCTCTTTGGCTGAGGCTATAGAGAGTGAAAGGATAAGGATTCATTGGCATGGTATTATATTGAGGTTTCAGGTATGACCTAATACTAAGGATTAAAGTAGCAAGGTCTACATTTGGGTGGAGAGTTGTCCCCCACCTTTTTTTGTGGTTGTTAGGTCAATTATCAAGGTATGGTTACACTCCTCAAATCACTGGTTTACAGCTAAGATGGGTTCTTCACCATGGATAACCTCCTTACCTGTCACTGATTCTATCAATAATAATTTCAATGAAGATTCAATGGCTATTTGGACTACTCTATGGTATTTTTGTGTTTCTTTTAGAATATTCAGTTATTATATGGATAATTATTTGTTTGTATAACTCTTTAGTAAACAGAGCCATTATAACAACTCTATGAATTATGGCTTTCAACATCTTGGTTAAAATATCATTTGAATATGAAATAATCATTGTTAACATTGTTAGATAATTTAATGATATTATCCATGCTATCTACCTCATCACAAAGAATAATGATAATCACTTCCCCCATATTCTACTCTTGAATTGGAATGTAGGATTGTAGTTCACCAACCTAAATGAACTAAGAGATAGAATATAAGTCATTTGGATTAAGCATATTTTTACTATTATATTTAATTATGCACCCTTTCGTTTCATCTTCATTTCATTTCCTAGTTCATAGATAGTTTAAATAGGTATCAATTGAATAATTTCTTGTAGCTAAGGTATATGATGGTGATGAGGTTTTTAATTCTATGACACATTACCTCACTAACTATTAAATCGTATGTTGGTTCAATCATGTAGCAACTATTTAAGTAACCCTATAGTCTGTCCTTCTTCTTTAAGAAGAGGGAGTGAAGTTTATGAGAATAATTGTTGAAGGGAGAAGGTCAATAGAACATTCAAGCAATCCTTATGCTACACATCATTCATTAAGCTTATAAGTTAGATATTAGTACTATAGTTTCATATATAGTGCATAGTACCTCATTAAAAAAAAACGTCCTTGTATTGATAAATTGAAGTTAATTTGAGGAGTTCAACAATATTGTTGTAATTATTTATCCTGTCACTGTATGGCATCGTTTCTAGGTATTTGCTAAAAAATACATTTAATTCCATCTAAATTTGAAAAAATCAGAAGAAGAAAAAAACTCATTAGATTGTGTGCATCAACCTATAGATATATTTGGTAGATTTTTATGAAGAACAGATATTTCTAGTGTGACTAAAATAGGTACAATTGAATAAGGACAATGACAAGAGGATTGTGAAAAAGACTTTTGACAAGTCATTGAAGGATTTGTTGAGATACCTCAAGGAATAAGGATTTTTATAAATCCCTCTACTAAGCAAAGCATTGAATAGAGTGAATAATATTCATCTCATCATGCCATGTATGAATATGGAGAACAACAATATGAGATATTTGAGTTCCTCGTTTGGGAAATTAATAGAGAAACAAGGATGAATAATATCAATCCTTCTTCTCTCCCTCAATTTCATGGCCTTATTACATAGTACCCTAATACTTTCCTTTTTTTATTTGAATTTGTTTGTAGGACTTGTGATTATATAGAAAATTCTCAAAAGCTCAAGATTTCTCCCTCTACATTGAAGGAATTAGCCTTGATATGGTTTATGAGTTTAGAAGGAAATGATATTAGAAGTTGAGAGAAAATGAAGAAAATTTTAATTATGAAATATAGGGACTACTACAATTCTAGGGATACTAGAGATGATATCTTTAAAATGATCCAAGGAGAAAATAAATCCTTGGAGTATTGTGAAGAAAGGTTTCAACTTAGTTACAAAAAGGATCATAGTTGCACACTGGATGAAAACTCCCTCAAATGTGTGTTTCTTAGAGGAGTAAAATATAAATTCATGGAAACTTTGAATATCCTTTCCAATATATACATATTGTAGTTGGAGTATGAATACATTATGAAAGTATTTGAGAACTACTCCAATTCTGCAAGGAAGAATATTAGAAATGGAAAAAATTCTACCCCACAATCATCCAACTTTACAACACGTACAAACAATGAAATAGGATTCTTATTATAAGATATGAAAATTGACATTTTACATTCATTGGCTATGCATATGGATATAATTCATATAAATAGGAATCAAGAAGAAGTAGGAAAAACTCTAGCTTTTTTTTTCCTAAATGCACAAAAAAACATGTTAAAAATGGATGTCCAATTAATACTATAGAAATATAAGGAAGTTAAGAGAAACATACAAATTAAAAATATCCTTCATTTCTAGGTATCAAGGTTACTTACACAGGGGAGAACATGGAGCCACTATGTTTCATCAAAAAAAGGAGGCAAGGAATATCTCAACCATTTTGGCTAGGTATGCATTATTCCCATCCTCAATAATTTGTTAAATATATTGAAAAAATTCATGTTCAACCCTTATATCCTCCCAATCAATGTATCTAGGTAATGAAAAATTAATGGTAGTACAAAAAACATACTCAACCATTCCAATATCCCCTTCAATCATTCCTATCTCAACCTCAAATGAAAAACTACTAGTGGAATAACCCTCTAGAAGGGTGAAAACCTCCAACCCAGTAGCAACAAGAATTGCTACAACCTCCACCACAATAGACAAATGCTTCAAAAAATCCAAAATAACCTTAGTTTCCTCCCCAACCAACACCCATTGAATCCAAACAATAGGTAGGTTCAACAAGTATACAATAATGTGATAACTACCTATGAAACTTACTTTATGGATCTTCAAGAGATAAATTTGAGGTCAAGGGAGGTATTAATAGACCCTCCTCTTATTATATATCCCATATAAATAAGGTCTTTAAGAAGGAGGAACCTCCTCCAAAAGAGAAACAACCTATCCCTAAACCAACACGTCCTTATCTTGAAAGGATAGAATATAAGAACACTTACACAACCTCAGAAAATGGCCTCCTAAGTGAAATAAATAAATTGTGTGTCAAAATACCTCTCCTCCAAGATATTAAGGATGTTCCTATCTACAAAAAGTTTATCAAATAAGAATGCATTATGAGGCCAACAAGAAAAATAAAAGACTCTCCTATAGTTATGTGATAGTTCAACTTGCAACTCTTATGTTGGGAAAAATATTTATTCCTAAAAAGTTAGATTTAGGCAGCTCATTTGTATATGTTTGCATCAAAAAAAATATAATTCATAACACCCTAATAGACCTAGGGTCAACCGTTAGTGTCATGAAAAATGAAAACATGCTTAAACTTGACCTAAGGGGACTATTGAGACACACACCTACCAAAATCTAGATAGCAGATAGATCAACTGTAAATCATGAGGGAGTCTTAGAGGATGTGATGGTTTATATTGATTCATTAGAGCACCAAATAGATTTCATATTACTATAAACCAAAACCAAACTAAATGTGTACCTCCTTGATATGAATATTACTCCCTTATGACCTAGGGTAAAGGTCACAACAGAGAGGGAACCCAAAGAACTAACTCAAACTTAGAAAGTAGGTAAAATATTTAACTAACTAACTATTAGTGGTTAAGAAACACTCACTTGGATACCATATTTCAAAGTAGACTATTCTCATAAATCGTTGCTTCAATATCTCGCTACAATATGATTATTGATGTTCTGCACTCAAAGAGAAGCAACACTACAATTAAATTATTTATATTAACTAACTTTTAACTACATGCACTAACTAGCACTAGTTAATTAATCGTTATCCAATCATATGCATTCATTTATAACACAAACATATTAACAACACATAATTGAGATGGGAAAGAAGAGAGTTCTCATCAATTTAAATAGAAGATAACATGGAATGATGTTACCTGATCAAAGTTGCAACATTGACTGGAAACCATCGGTTGGATTCCTCTTCTTAGGCCATTGAAGATTACTTCACCTCCTAAATTCTTTCTCCAAGAAGGTGACAGAAATAGAATGGGTCTCTTCCTCTCAACGGGATAAAGTGGGCAAGGTGTTGGAAACAAGGGTTTCCAAGAATGTGGGGATGATGCTAAAAAATTAGTACAATTTGCTTGCATACTTAGGAATAATTTGACTAGAATCAAAGTGTTTCCCCTTCTCCTTTACCCAATGTCTCTATTTATACCATGGAAAGTTGGTTGGATTAGTTAGGCATCAGCAATAGAAGGTAATTAACCTAGGAAACCCATGAACTCTACCAAAAAAGGCACATTTTGACCATATTTTATTTTTTAGGTTCATTATGAGTGCATATGTGAGTTGTTGAGGGGAAACAAGTATATATAAATTTGCATGTGCTATTTTTCATATCAGTAGTAGTGTATGGATCGCCAAAGAGTATTTTTTAAGGAGTTTGAGGAGAAATTTTAGTTTGTAATTGAAGGTGGATTTGGGATTAGGGAAAATAAGTGAATCTATGCATAAGGATTGGAAAAAGATTCTATAATAGATGCCCCTTAATGTGTGAGGTTGGAATGAAATATGATGGTTGAAATGCATTATAAAATCTAGGATTAAACTGTGCAATGGGCCCAAAAAAAGTTCATTGAACAACATACCAGAATAAAACATGTATAATAAATCAAGTACGAGATATATATATCTTCCTGAGGTGGGAATACACATGCTTACGAGTGTTGAAATCATGGTATCTAAATAAAGTACAATGTGGATCCATCAAGTATATATAAGGAGTGATCATGGCCATGAAAAATGAATACACAGTGGATCCATGTCAAAATAGATCATAGACAAAAACATATACATAGTGGATCTATGTCTCATAATCATAGGAGGATAACTAGAATCGATGAGATGAGCAACGTGATCCTCCAGAAGTACCAATGTCATGTAAGGTAGTTGTACTATCCAATGCAACTTGGGAAGCAACATAAAATAGGTGATGCTACTACGAACCTGAAGTATTCAAAACAAATCGTTGAAGGTATAAGTCTACACCAATTGAATAAATGATCTGAAGTCGAACATGGGAGGCACCATTTATTATTAGTCATTTATATATATCATTAACAAATGCGAGACAACCCACCAATAATTATAATGGGAATCAAGGTACCTAGTACATTCTAACAAGTGTGAATTAATGCGATAATATGGAACACTTGTATAATCTATCGATTAAGAGACATTGATGTATTCCCAGTGTCAATAGTGTGGGAAACTGCCACTAATGACTGCAAGCCCCAAGGTACTATAAAGAACTATATCTCAAAGAAAAGGATCCAGATTCGATGGGAAGAGATATGTTGGAAGGAGGACATTAAGGAACCCCCCATCATCCAACACACGGAAAGAACAAGGACAAATATTTTGAAATACTTAGACAAAATATTGGATGGATAGACCATTGGGTACATATTTGACATGTACCAAATGGAATAGTGCACGTGAGATACCCTCTGAGAAATAACCAATAATGAAAGCCATTGATAGAGGTAGAGAATTATACCAATGATAAAAATATAACTTAAGGTACTAAATGAATCCCAAAGTGTGAATAGAGGTCTTGACATCAAACACATGGGAAACCACTCAATTAGTACCATTGATGAAATTTCATTTACTAAGTGCAAGGTAACCTATCAATGATGAAAATAGGACCAGGTTGCTACTCTAGGCCTAAATCTAAAAGAAATGTGTCATAGTTGATAAGAATTGACCTGCTACAAAGAAGTCAATGAATACCTTCCATACTAGCACAAGTATAATAAAAATCTACTTGCAGATACTGAGAACAACTTGAAAAACAGGAAGGTCGAAATGATAATTCAGGAAGTCTGAGGAATTCCCGACATAGGATAAAAAATTCCTTAAACACACGAACGACACAAAAGTGACATGGATAGAATCAACTCAAGAATGAACAATGATATAATTTTCAACACAGGAGGCATCGACAAACTCTCCATAGTGACTCAAAGAGTAACCAATTGGAGGAGTAAATATTCAATAAAAAATGTTCAGTTTCCTAAATCAATACTAAAAAATCTAATCTATTGAGATAGAAACTCCAAAACTAGTGCTTCGTTTAAGGGAGACATAACTCAAAATTGTTGTTAAACATATATAGAGAAATCGGCTCTTTCCCACCCCTCTTTTTTAATATTTTTTTTCCTTTTTCATATTATAAAATCCTGAAAAAAATAAATAAAAGAATGATAGAATATAGTGGAGGAAATGAGTGTCACAGGAAAGAAAACTAGTTCCAAGTGCAAGGAACATACCTATGCTCAATGAAAGGAACATATGTAGGATATGGAAACTCGTGTGAATGTTTCCTCTAGGGATACAAGGTGTCAATTTGCAAAGGTGATAGATGCAAAGGATATAAACTGAAGAGAATGCATAAGCAACAAGATATAAGACATCAAGTTGAATTCAACATTAGGGTCAAAAGTGCAAGCGGAAAATGCAATGTAATATTATAACTCAACAATGGAAGCCCTGTAAGGGTTCTAGCCAAAATAATACCAATAAAAAGTCATGTGGCTTTGATGCAAAGTCATGGTGGGACTAAGAGGGATCTGAAGCCTATGAAAATACTTTAGCATGGGTTCCAAACGAAAATCAAAGTACTAACTAGGGATTCCATGAACGATATGCTCTAACACATGAATTAAAACACTTATAAATAGAAAAGAAGGCTTCATGTTCCAACTTAGTGGAGTCAATCCTAAGGAAAAATAAACCAAGAAACTGATAATGCAAAATGCAGGGAAGGAAAATCTAACCTATATGTCTTTTTCAAGATCATTACCTATCAAAATGGATTGACATGATAAAAAGGTACCAAATAAAAAGTCTCCAAAATCATGTATATATGACCAAAAACATTCATACAGAAGTTAATAAATCCAATCTATAAACTTTCAATAACAACTTGTGCTCTGGAATACAAACCTTAAAATTACAATGTGGTACAAAGCATCATACATCCTTTAATCTTATGCATATTACTTATTCAAGTAGAGTTTATCTTTAAAATGTCATGGATATTCCACTAGAACAGTTTTTCACAACATATATGATAAATAAAATTGAAATCTACACTATGAGGGTTAAATTCCTTTAGATTTCAGAATATATTTAGTTTTTGATATTCTGTTTATGCATGAAATATATAAAATATGGAAAATAGAGAACAATAGAATATAATCACACCATCCACAAATAACACAATATATGACCTAGGAAACCCAATACATGAGAAAATCAGTCTAGAAGGTGAGGTTGTTCTTCTCTCTTTTCTCTGGTATATAAATGATGCAAGTACAAAGAAAGAGTTGTTCTCTATGGAGTTTCCTTTGACATGTGGCTTGTATGGCTGCTACAAAATCTCTCCTATGTTATGCTTACAAAATATCACTTTCATATATTTTTCTCAGTTATGGAATAAGATGCAATGCAAAAGAATGGAACCCCTTCTCCTCCTGGTGGCCTGGTATTTAACATAGCTCGATATCCATCTAGGGATATGTTTTTGACTTATTCAACCCTCAATTGTGATAAGGTTTTGTAACTTATATAATTTTCTTATAAAATCCACTACCCCCACATGTCTAAGTAATGGAGGCTAATGTGGCATCCACTCACACCATGGTGATCAATATGGTAGGTTAACTTGCATGAGGCATAACATTCTCATGCAAACTCTATTTGATGAATGGTCTATGTTTTTGGAAAGGTATCAATTTGTGGAACTTATAATATTCCTCAAAAATAAAGTTTAGACCCAAAAATATGTTGTTCGATGCATCAAATGTCTCTAGAATATTTTAGATAGTTTTTTGGACCCAAATTTCCAAATTTTGACCAACTGCTGAAATGTCCTTGCAAGTTGATTCCTCCATTTTTTTCACCCATAAAGTACTGAGATAGATGAAAAATAATATAATGATCCAATCCGGATAAAGAACCCATTATTATGCTCAAGCCAATGCTTTATTTGGTAGTCAACCTATAAAGTTTCCAACTCGAGAAGAAATAAAAATCTATGATGCATTTCATCCCATGGTCTACAATCCATAGTCATGGCTTGAAGGATAACCTCATCCGAAGGAAATTATAAATACAATAAATAATGTGAACTCATAGGATTGATGAACCATATGGCTGAAGTGAACTAATCATATTCTATATAATGATGTATATTATGATCAAACTTGGTTGAGTCTATCAGTTAAGACTCACAAGTGTCAGGGTATGAGGACCCACAAATAGTGAGATCATAATCAAGAGGAAAATCATATACACTTAGACCAAGATGGGGAAGCAGGGGATCCTATTCCCCCACTAGATAAATCATATGATCAATTTATGATACCTTGTCTCAAGAAGGAGAATGTGATTGTAAAGGATCATTCTTAGAATTAATTGAACACTAAGGATAAGTTGCCACATAATTCACCTGTGGTAGAGTATATTCCACTCAAATACTAGGAACATTAAAAGGGGTATCCTAAGCTAGTGTTGAATTAGAATGGTGATTATCATATGCAAGTTGATCAATAGTGACAATGCTTCCACTATGAGGAAAATGCATCACTTGAAATAACATAGACGCCGCATTGTTCATAACATAGACGTAATCACACCCAATAAGAATATTTAAGTCTAATGGGCCTTTCACCACTATCATATCAACTGGGATGGTATTCCCACCTAATGTGATAGAAAACTGAGGAAGAATCCCCAAATATTCACTAGGTCTTCAGGAAAAATCTAGAAACTCACCGGTAGCTGACACAAGATTGGGAGAACCCAAATCTTACCAAATAAAGGAGGATAAAATTATTATAGAGGATCCTTCATCTACAATACATTGGTAAAAAAAAATTGAATCAAATTCAACCCTAATTTGGAAAAGTGCAGAAGAAGGAAGGAGAGGCTCAACAAGATCATTCCAATCAAAGCAAACCATCCTAGGACTTGGAGGGAGTATGCTTGAAGTGAGTAGAATTCCCCCATGTTTAAAAGGTACTGAAATGGAAATGATAAATACATGGTCGATGACAATGTCACTCCCCAAAATAAAAGTGAGATCAACCAAATATTGCACCGACACATTCACCTTGGTGGACTCGTCACTCTCTAATATAAGAGTGATATCGAGTGAATATTGCATCTTCCCGACCACTTCATCAACGACATATTGAATAGGTTATGAGACAACATGGTCAGTAGACACAACACCCCTCGAAATAAGACTGGGATTGAACAAATATTTTGTCAACATAACCACTTCATTAACTAATGGTTGAACAGGTTGCTAGGAAGCTAAAGGTGATTCAGGATCAGAAGGGCCTGCAGATAGGAACCACACTCTTTATACCTCTGGAATAGAAGGGAATATATGAGTAAGGTGATATCCCTTGCAAATTTTATAGGGGAACTTAGGATTGTGTCTTATTGATCTAGAATTTTCAGTAGTATCAATGCCCCCATCATGACTTTCATTGGTTGGTTTCCTGTCTCCAACATGACTCATAGAGGTTGTTGAATTATCTCCAATATGACTTATAGTGACTAGAATTGTTCCCCCAACATGACTTGCAAAGGATGGTTGCTTTCTCCTAACATGAATTCCAGTGGTTGGATACATGTCTCCAACATGACTTGTAGAGGTTTTTGAACTATCTCCAGTATGATTTGCAGTGACTGGAATCATGCCCCCAACATGACTTGAATCGGTTGGTTGCTTGCTACTAGCATGACTTTCAATGTCTAGTGAATTTTCCTTTTGTATTTTCTTCTTCTTCTTCTTCTTCTTCTTCTTCCTCTTTCTATTCCTTTTAGACTTCTAGTTACTAGTAGCTATGCTTTCACCAAATTATGCAAAATGAGGATAATCATAATTTGTTGATGAAGAAGGTAAAGGATCAACTCTATTCCCTTGACATAAGGTGCTTACCTAATAATAGTTATGATCATTTGAGACATTCAAAGTGGTCCACAATCAAAACAGTGGTCCTACAGTCAATCTAGGAATGTTCAAAGTGGCCATCAAGGGGGCACCAACGTTTCCAAATAAAGGAAAGTCAGAAGAATCCCCTTGGTTGGTATCATCAAGCAGTTTGGCCATAATTTTCAATAGCACATGTTCTTCCCTTGTAGGATTGTCCATGACTAAAAGAGTCTCAATGATCTAGATTATGATGAGAAAGAAATGAAGGAAGAGATATAAGAAAGAAACACATAAAGATATTGAAATAAACAACAATATACAATAATACTCAATTTCTATTAAAGAATGAAATTTGTATAGAATGTAAAAGAAAATACAAAGCGAAATGAACTCGTTAGAATGGTGGTATCTTATTTCTAAGAAGAGATGTGATGGATATGCACATTCACAAGAATATGACTACAATGAGTCTCAAAAGGCCCTTTTAACATAAAGCATAAATAAGAAAACCCTAAACATCCCAAAACCTAACCTTAGGAGATGAAACACAAAAAGGTTTGTGGGCCCCGATGGTGGTATTTGATACGGTAGCTTCCTGGGGGTGCAAATTTTTTATATGATCTATGTTTGGGGTGCTCAATACCTCATCAGAAAGGTCTAGCTGAGGATTACACATTCCATTCAGTTTATCATCTATCTTTGTCTACTATCTAGTTGTTTTTTAGCCAAAAAAATGTTGTTTAGGGCCTCAAAACAACCTTGGAAGTTTGGGACCCAAAAAACTATAGAAAAACTTCCAACATGGAAATTGTATTTTGAGCTAGTGAAATAGGTGGGTGGACACCAATATCCACCTACATCATTCTTCCTCCATTAGGGAGCAATGGTCCCCATTGCATCAAGTTCTCATGGGATACGAGGAAGTTGTTGTTGAATCAAAACCTTGGCGAGTCGCTTTCCTTGTTGAAGACGTTGTCATGCTTAACTTGTTGAAGGATTTCATGAACCTATTGTTGGAGGGGTTAGATCTGTTCAACCAATATAGTTTCATGACATGGCTTGGTATGAGTGTGGAAGGACTATGTTTATGAATATGAATGTTGGAACAGGGGTAGACCCAGGGTTCAACGCTACAATAGCTCACCAACAAAACCCTAACTACCCGCCCTTTTGGCAACACGTGCGAAGCAGATGAAGTCTCACCCGAGGTAGAGGTAGGGGTTGTTGTAGGACTCATGTGTCTGCAACCTTAGCTAGGACACAGATATGTGATTGTAATACTTAATAGAGCACTTAGCAGTAAACATTCATTAAGATTCATTTCTTGGTAACAGTGCAGACAAACCCTAATTACAGAGCATCGCAGTATCCAACTAGATATAGCATCTAACAACTCTTAGCATGATGAAACAGATCAGATATTAATAGATTCAACACTAATCATGTATATATCAGTCAAATCTAACATCCATGTTATTAATCATTAAGCATCAACATATCATTCATCTATATTAAAGCACGAAGCACATTAACATATAAGCACATCAACACATTGCACAAAGCAGAGCAACACAACATATACATGGTTCAACCCCCCC
>CBVK0103113922.1:0-10750 GCA_900067695.1 Picea abies
TTTTGAGCCATTTGGAAAAGGTGGGTGTCCACTGATATCCACCTGGATCACAATAGCTTCAACATTCCCTACAAGGAGAGATACCCATGTGACATGACTCAAGAACCAATCCAACATTCTTGTTGATTCAGTAGAGGATTTTATCAAAATTGCCTTACAAGAAATACGTGTACCCTTGGACCAAAGGTATCATGAAAATCCTTAGAGGATTTGAATGAAAATTCTTTACAAGAAGATACTTTACAAGGAATGCATGTTCCCAGAACACACCAAAGCCATCATGCAAATCTCACCCCAACACAATAAAATGTCTATACATTCCTTTCTTGGAAAAATTAATTTCATGAGAAGATTTGTATTTGATTTTTCTGAAACAATTAAACCCCTTCAATAGATGATAAAAAAGGACATTCAATTTAAATTGACATCTTTCTAGAAGGAGGTGTTCGAGAAGATCAAGGTCACACGATAGAAAATCTATATTTCGCTAAAGAATTTTGTAAGTACACTTTCTCTTGAGATCATTCTCTTTCAATAGTGCTCACTCAAAAGTATTAGCAAAGGAACACATTTCGCATAACATTCATGAGAATTGGACTTCAAGGTTTTTATATGAATTATATACTAGTGGACAAGAAATATTTTATTGTTCATAGAACCATTAAACAATTCATACCTTATATATTGAAAAATAATTGCAAGGTGATCATCCATCACCTACAGGTTATATCTCTCTTTGTACAGAGGGAACTAGGCGAAATACGAGGTAAAACAATGACCTATTTATAGGAATATGACCTCAAGTTCAAAATAGTAACTATCGTTAAAGGTCAAGGGACGTGTAAGATAGAAACTAGGACCATGGACACCGATGATCATGAAGAAGAAGAATGGAAGGAAGATACAATACTCTATGCACAATAATATCCTTACATTCCAGCAATCAAGAATTCATGGTATAATGATCTCAAGAAGTACCTTCAACATGGCATTTCCCCTGATCATATCAATGCCAAACATAGAAGGGAACTAAGACTGGAGTCTGTGCAATATCAACTAGTTCACAATATCTTATTTATAAATAATTATGATGGAGCTCTAATGCAATGTCTCAAAAAGAAATATGCCAATGTAGTTCTCAAAGACCTACATGACGAACTAGATGTAGGTTACTATTTTCAAGAGACCACAACCCACAATATTTTATGAGCTTGGTATAATTGGCCTACAATATTCAAGGATGCCCATGCTTACTCCTGGAGTTGTTACATATACTGAAAGTTTGTCGAAGAGCCTTTCGAGCAGTGGGGATTGGACATAATTGGTGATATCAATTGTGACATCCTCAAATATTAAAAAAAATTATTTTAATGTTATTATTTTGAAAATAAATTTCCATTTACGAAAATTCGTATTTGAAATTATGAAGGAATGCTTTGTGACTATTGGGAAAGATTTTGACTTTCCAAGTGTCCTCCTTTGATGGACACATGTATGAGATATATATTGTAATAAATTAAATGTTGGAAAACAGGTGGAACAAATAGGTTTAAAGTAGTTGACTATGACTCCATGAGTAGGGAACATGTATGAGTTAACTTAGATTTGGTTTTTACAAGTTTCATAAGTTCAGTTTTGTTATTGAAAACCCCTAAACAGAAGGGATTTGTAAAGTTGCAAATTTCCATAGGAGGGAAATGGATGCAAAATTCCTAGGCATTGCAAAATGAAATATACACAACATATGTGTGAGGTGGTAAAATGCTTAGTATGTTGTGTAGATGACTATTTTTAGATTTGGTTTTTACAAGTTTCATAAGTTCAGTTTTGTTATTGAAAACCCCTAAACAGAAGGGATTTGTAAAGTTGCAAATTTCCATAGGAGGGAAATGGATGCAAAATTCCTAGGCATTGCAAAATGAAATATACACAACATATGTGTGAGGTGGTAAAATGCTTAGTATGTTGTGTAGATGACTATTTGTTTTTATGAGCATAAGTGGTGTTAGGAAAATGATTTTCTGAATTGTACAGAAAGACAATGGATAAGGAATGAACCTCAGTTTCCCATTATGGAGTCATGGTCAAGATAGGGGGTGATCAAGAAAAGTAATATTGGTTTTTTTGTATCTACGGTTGGGTGGAACGTGGTTGTTCCTGTAACAACCCCCTTTGTTACGTCATATAAATACATGAGAAACAATCTGATTTTTTTATTTTGAAACTTTAATAAGCATCATTAGAATAGGAGAAACATGACAAGACATCATTAGAATTTAATAAGCATCATTAGAATAGGAGAAACATGACAAGACATCATTAGAATAAATGAAACATGACATTAACATATTTAATTCAGTTGCAATGAAATTCATGATAATAACACATATCAATAAAACACATTCTACTTCTCTCAATTCATTTCCAAACTAGATTTAGATACTACTTAAAGCGTGAAGGAGTATTTTAGTTCACATAAAATGAAATACAACTACCCACCCAACCTATCCTGGAAGGTTAGGACTTCCAAGACACATAATCAACTCTCAAGTCAAGGATTCTTTCCATTGATCTTGACCATTTAAGGTCTCAAGACTGGCGATTGTTCTGAGGAATAACGAAGTGTCTAATTCCCATAATTTCAATTAATTCCGCAATTTACATATAAATTACAATGTTATTAACTACCTTTCTACAAACAAAGAAGATATGGTAACATGGTTACTTCATCATAACATCATTGCATACTAATTCAATGATTTATCACCTTACTCATTTAAGGATAGGAATAAATTCCAGAAACATCAAGACAATAACCTTAAACAATAAAACATAATCCTTTTAGTCGACAATCCACCATTTATGATAGTTTTAAATCACTTTAATCCTTTTAGTCGACAATCCACCATTTATGATAGTTTTAAATCACTTATATACAGTGAAGAAAATAATCTGTAATTGGGAGAGAGAGACTATTCTAAGAAGGATTTTAAGTTCTGTAAGAATCCTAAATCTTCTCCTTGGGTACCATGATGCCACACTTCTAGAGAGATCTCTAGAAGTGCATGGACAAGCTCCTCGAAGCCTAAGTCTATAATAAACAATCCTTGATATGCGCAGAGATCCTCTCAAGTTGGGAAGAGGTCTCTAACCTTTGGAACTACAAATCTCAAAATAGACAGTGCAATCAAACAAAGGTGAGACACAATTTATGCACTCAATAAATTAGAATCCAAAGCTCAGGAGGGATGTGCTAAGAGCGTTGGAGTTCAAATCAAGGAAAATGTCAAGAGAGACAAGGGTGTTGGGTTCAAGGAGGGGTCAAGACCATTTAAACAAGAGAAATCTACAATAGTCATAAGATTTGGGAGTTACAGAGGAGGGTCATCAAATCAACATCTGATTAAGTCCCGATCGTTAGATCTCAGTAAGGGTATATCAACGACGGGGAGTCATTATGGGATCAAAGGGTCAATTTAAATATCATGATATTTTGGTTATGGAATACACACGGGCTATCGATTGTCACCTACAAAAATATCAATGGTTGGCATTAGTCACACTATTGAAAAGTAGATTTGATTATGGAAATTGGGAGAGGGTTTAAACATTGTTCTAGACGAGGCTCCACAATCATCCCAAGCCATCAATCTTCAATATCGATAGACGAGGCTCCACAATCATCCCAAGCCATCAATCTTCAATATCGATGAAATCACAACCATATAATTAACCCATCGATTAAAACTCAATAAGATGGTTTGAGGTCATTTCTCTTAGTCATACAAAGGGAGGATAGAGGCCCTTCGGGCTAATTGACAAGGAGGGAAGAATCCCGAAGTCCAAAAGCTAAGAAGTGTTCTACACCATATATCAGTGAGTATTTTCTAGTTGTTGGATCTGTTAATATTTTCATGTTAAAGGAAGACAGATAGATAAAGTCAAGATGCTTGAGGTTTAAGCTCTAGGGAATCTCACTCCAGGAGAAAAGGGAAGTGGAAATAATGAACAACCTAGAGTATTGAACCCCAAAATGAATCTATAGCATTGATATAGGATCGATCACAATCCTTGGATGAAATCTTAGTGGATGGAAGCGTAAGCACTTCAATTGATCACCACTTCGGCGTTGACCACTTTGGCACTGACCACCTCGACACTAACCACTCCAGCAAAAATAATTCTAGAACATGTAAAACAATACCGAAAGGTCGAAGCCCTAGAGTCATGAAGTAAGACATGTGGCAACACAATGAGGTCCCATGTCAACAAGATCATGTTAGCAAGGACATGTGCCACAATTAAATAGTGACAAGTGTCAAGGTCTAGTTGGCACTTTAGGTACAAAAGTTATGAAGAACAAGAAATTATTGTTGAATGGAAAATCAATCACAGTTTGCTTCAAGAAAAGCTCATGTCGTGCAAATATTACAAGTATATCAACTCATTTGCAGTTATGTTTTTTATACTATGATTAGTAATGTTATCTACATGATTGATAGTGGCTTCAGTAAAATATGATAGGGTTGATATGCCTAACAATATGATGTCAGTTGTCATGATTGTGTTACAAATGATCTTGATGAGACAGGTGCATAGGACAACGTTCAGAGATAGAGGACAAGTCAGTTGGCCTATCCTGAGATTTTTGACTGGTTAGTAACCTTTTGGGGACCAAAAGTTCCTTTAATGGGGAAGTGTAATCCAAAATAAGATCTAGGAGGCTTCCCAGGTCCAGAAAAGGATAAAAAATGAAAGTTCTCATAATCAAACGAAACCAATTCCATTGTAACCATCTCGTCACGTTGATTTCGGCCATATATTTACTTTCTCAAACAGACATTGTATGTGAGAGTTATCACACTTTGATCATTTTTCCAAATAGGAAAAAAGTCAAATAGGTCAACAATCAAAAAGTCAACGTTGACATGAACATGAAATCATGCTAACGTGGGAGCATGACATATGAAAGTAGGTTCCATAGAGATGGCATGGACCAAACAATATGTGACATGTGTCACCAATTGAAGGGTGACATGTGGCATGCTCGTACAAGTTCCATGTGGCCCTACCGTACGGTGACTCGTGGCAGGGTACAACACTGACTGGGAAGAAAGGTGGAAGGTAAGGTTGTTGAATGGGAAGTAGATGTGGACCATCTAGTGGTTGACAAGTGGCATTTTCTCTGATGAATTAAATGGTGCCACATGGCCCAGGCATGGGCTGCCACGTGGCAGCCCAACAATCGTTGGATAGTGCCAAAGTTTATGGGTCTAGGGGTTTCAAACCCCAAACCTCTCCACCAAGCATAGAGCCTTAACAAAGGGCCAAGTACCATCGCACCATAGGTATTACTTATTATATCATGCCACATTAAATTTATTTAAAGTGTGTGTAATGTGTATGGGAAGGAAGGGGGCTCGGGCTAAGCCCCAACCCATGGTTTCTTTATATCACCTATGACCATAGTGGATAGCGGCACGAGTGCCATATATACAAACACCAGTGCACCTTTTTAGCACTTTTCCACCATATATCAAGGGGGCTGGAACCAAGGTGTTAGGCTCACCCCAAGGGTGCAGTCCTATCCCTTTACCACATGTGACCAGTGATTTCGGAAAAGGGGCCAACGCATAGCCCTTTGGGCTAGAACTTGGCCACATATACATCATATGACCTCAATTTCGAGCGTGCTCCTAGCCCTAGGGGCTATTTTTTATTTTTTATGCATAGGTGGGTGTTTTTTCCTATAGTTTGGCCCAGATTGGGCATTTGTTTTGGATTTTTTGTCCATTTGAAGGGGGATTTGATCCCAACAAGAGGCCAGATATTGGGAGGAAGTTGGGAGATGATAACCAACTCTAGATATATATAAACCAAGCCTTATTTAGGCCATGAAGGACATTCAGAGAAGATTTATGCTGAAGGAAAGCTAATTCAAAGCCATTTTTATGCATGAAAGTTATTGAGAAGTGCACCTTTGCGGGTCATTTATGGGAGCTCCGATCATCCATTTTGGGTGTTGTTTCTTCTGTTGGGTTCTATAGATCTAGCGAAACAAGACCACATCAGTCTTGTAGCCTTTTGGAAATATTGTGATGTACTTATTCAGCTTTGAACAGAAATAGGAAAGCCTCACCCACTAAAACAAAGTCCCGAAGATGCGGGCGATATTGTCGAACTCTGTTATCACATTGGTGTTATGGTTTGTTGTTGTTTATTGCTTCATTTGACATGTCTCATGTTCCATATGTGAGTGCAGTTGGAAGTTTGATGTATGTTGTAACATCCCCTATGTTACGTCATATAAATACATGAGAAACAGTCTGATTTTATTTTTTTTAAACATTAATAAGCATCATCAGAACATGAGAAACATGACAAGACATCATTAGAATAAGGGAAACATGACATTAACATACTCAATTGTAGTCAAATTCATGATAATAACATATATAAGAAAACACATTATGCTTATCTCAATTCATTTGCAAACTAGATTTAGATACTACTTAAAGCATGAAGGAGTCTGTCACTTCACATAAAATGAAATACAACTACCCACCCAACCTATCCTACAAGGTTAGGAACATAAAATGAAATACAACTACCCACCCAACCTATCCTACAAGGTTAGGAATTCCAAGGCACATAATCAACACTCAAGTCTAGGATTCGTTTGATTGATCTTGACCATTTAAGGTCTCAAGACTAGCAACTGTTACGAGCAACAAGAAAGTGTTTAATTCCCATAATCTCATTTCATTCCAAAATTTTTAATATACAAACAATGTTCTTAACTGCCCTTTTGTAAACAGAGAAAATGTTGTAGCCTGGTTACCTCATCAAACACTATTGCATACTATTTCAATACGTTATCACCTAACTCATTAAGGATAGGAAGACATTCCAGATACACCAAGACAATAATCTTAAACATAAAATAGAATCCTTTTAACCTACAATCTACCATTTATGACATATTTGAATCACTTAGATAGAGTGGAGAAATAATCTGTAACTAGGAGAGAGAGTTTGTTCTAAGAAAGAGTTTAAGTTTTGTAAGAAGCATGAAGCTTCTCTTCTAGTAACACAGTGAAACACCTCCATAGTCAATTCTAGGAGTGCGTAGATGGATCCTTCAAGGCCCAAGGTTCAGAAGATACAACACTTGAAGTGCACAGAGACCCTCTCAAGTCGAGCAGAGATCAAAATTTTCAGAAGTACAATCTCAGGAGAGACAGTGTGAACATTCACAGGGGAGGTGCAAGTACGCACTCAAAAAATAGCATCTAAAGCTCAAGAGGGATGTGCTAAGAGAATTGAAGTTAAAATAAAGGAAAATATCAAGAGTGACAGGGATGCAGGGTTCAAGGAGGGGTCAAGACCATAGAACCAGAAGAAAGCTATAGTAGTCGTCAGATCTAAGAGTTGCAAACAAGGGTCATCATATCAACATCTGATTAAGTCCCAGTTGTTGGATCTCAGCAAGGGTAGATCAATGAAGGGGAGCCATTTCAGGATCGGAGGGTCAAGTTAACTATCGCACCAGTTTGGGTTCCGCAATCCTCCCCAAGCCTTCGATCTTCAAGATCGATGAAATCAAAATCATTGAATTAACCCATCAATTAGCACCTGAGGAGTTGGGTCAAGGTCATAGCTCTCGGTCATATGAAGGGAGGACAAAGGCCCTTCGTGTTGGTTGACAAGTAGAGAAAAGCCCTGAAGTATCAAAGCTCTGAAGTGATCTACACCATATATCAGTGAGTGTTTTCTAGTCATTGGATCTATTAATATTTTTGCGTTAAAGGTAGACGGTTAGATAAAGTCAATATGCTCGAGGTTTAAGCTATGGGGAATCTCACTCCAGGAAAAAAGGGATGTGGAAAAAATGACAAAACCATAGTCCTAGACCCTAAAATGAATCTGAACCATTGATCCATAAATGATCACAATCGTTGGATGAAATCTAAGTGGAAGGAAAGTGTAAGCACTTCCATTACTTACCACTTCAGTGATGACCACTCTAGCGAAAAGAAGTCTAGAACATGTAAAAATACCTGAAGGCCAAAGGCTGAATCCTTGGAGTCATGAAGTAATACACGTGGTAACATAATGAGATCCCACATCATCCTATTCCATGTCAGCAAGATCATGTCAGCAAGGACATGTGGCACAATTAGATAGTGACAAGTGTCAAGGTCTAGTTGGCACTTTAGGTACAAAAGTTATGAATCAAGTTGACACGTGGAAACCACTCATCGAGTGCCACCTCAATAGTGACATCAACAACCACGTAAATCTAGGAGTATGTGACCCCAAGATATTTGAATCCATTGTAAACACGGTTCTCTGAAGAGTCAGATCTATAAAATCATTTCTAGTCATAGATCAGAGCAAGGTATAGGGACCATTGATCTCTAAGTTAGTTGGAATCTACTCTCTGCTAAGTTAATAGGTAAAGTAAATGAATACGAAGGCCCCAAAGTTAAAAATTTCCAGAGTAAGGGAGATCCATAGATATAGAAAACAAAAAAGGGTCGTAGATCTTCAAGTCTTAGTCCTTCAGAGGTTTCAAAATTTCGACACTCTGGAGGAAAGGAGTGGTTATTGAAAAAGGTGATGAACTCCCTGAGTTCTGAACTCTGGAGTAAGCGAAAACCATTGAATTTAAGAGGGGTGTAATTCATTAGTTCTCGAAGCCCTTCGGAGATTCGGTGGAATAGACTCAGGATGTGAAATGGAAAACCCCGAAGGTTGGGGTTCCGTAGTGGATCTCCACTATAGAAACTCATGTGAGGAGAAGCTTCACCCGCTTTTAGATAAAGAGGTTAAAAGTAAAAAAAGGAGGGAAGTAGGGAAGGGTAACCTACAACTGTCGTTTAACTCTGATTACGAGCGACTTTAGCCGGTTAACACTTCAGGAGAAAAGGAGTTGAGTTATGGAAACCTCTGGAGCATCAGAGTTCTAGTGCCCCGAATAATGCCCTTTTTACCTAGCACTAGTTTTTTTATCATGGTCACAAGCTTAACTTTGTTTTAGGAAAAAGGGTTTATGCACTACGGGTTAAGAATCAAATCCCAAGAAATTAACAGGCCTCCCTTGTTTCAAAAACCTTTTATTTAAATTCAAGATAGAACATGCGTTCATATTACATGTAACTTGGGTTCAACAATGAAATCAAAGGGGAAAACACAACTTGGTTAACTTGTATGATTTCAGATTAATATTACTTAGGAAATCACGATACAGTCAGAGATACAACCTTATTTGACTGATGAATAAGGCGATGTTAAATTCCTAACAGAACCTCAACTAAACTATGCTCACATATAATTCTATTATGGATGAAAACATGGACTTAAACATAGACTATAAATACAATAAAATTCACTTTCTAAAATGAGGGTCAAGCTACTCAATTAGAGAACTAAAATGTTTGAAAACACAGAGAGGGTTAAATATAACTCTGTAGCTAATGAATTCTTGGAAGCAACACAAAACATGGAACTTAGACCTTCAAATGATTCTACAATGACTCAATCAATCTATTATACTAATTCACTCCTAAAATAAATGAAACCAGAACATAAAATACTAGAAACCAATGAAACATGTGTGTTGAATATGTCCTTAGAGGCCTTGTGCTCCTTCCTTTCCTTCACTTGATAATCACATAGACTTCATTGGTACCTCTTGTTAGCGTTGGAAGTTGCATTTGGACTTCTTCAAGTACAATCCCAACACATCTTGAAATGATAAGAGTTTAATTTGGATAAGATGGGTTTCAAGAAACTAAAAGAATGTAAAATTTAGGAAAAGGCAATAAACCATTGGGCATGGAGTTTATGAGATACCACAATATTGACTTAACCTCAAACCATTGGGCATGGAGTTTATGAGATACCACAATATTGACTTAACCTCGTATGTGCAGAAAATTAGGTCGAATAAAACCCATATCCTTTTTGAGATTAACTAGGTTCAAATGAAGAAAACAAGAAGACACAATATGCAGTTGAGGTTGAAAGACAACCTGCTTTCAATCGCTACAAGAAGAATCTGTAACAACTTAGAAAACCCTTCCAAACATCACAGAATGAAATAGATGCATATGTGGTAGCTATTATAGTAAACCTTACTACAATCTCCTCGACACAAAATCTATCCATATAAAACTTATATAAACAGAACACATCTAATTGGAATAAAATCGAAGAAGTATGATAACACATAAAGGAAACGAAAAACTGATATAAAAGTCTTACTCATCAACTGTGAGACACATTGATAGATAGTGGATCTCAATCTAACTTAATTTCAGAAGAATTGGTTAAACAATTGGGATTAAACACTCAGATGCATCATAAGCCTTACACACTTAAATGGACAAGCAATAATCATCAATTGCACATAAAAAAGCAATGCACATTAAAGTTTGTAATTTCATCTAAGTTTGTGGATGAGGTAACATGTGATGTGGTGCCACTCAATGACTGTGGAATGGTCTTAGGCAGTCCTTACTTGTATGATCATAACACAATATTCTATAGGGAAAAGAATCAATATCACTTCATCAAAGCAGGTCAAGAATATGTTGTACATGCTCATAATTTAAAGGAAAATCATTCTCTTCAAACAATGGAACAATTAATAAAGGCATCTAATGCATGAAACACACCTATAATTGTTTCAAATAAAGTAATTGATCTTAAGAAAGAACAAGAGATGATTGTAGAATGGAAGATC
>CBVK0103113951.1:0-10124 GCA_900067695.1 Picea abies
GTAGTAATTTCCTATTAAACTTCATCGATAACTAACCAGGGGTCTAGATTAAACCAAAAATCCCCTAAAAAAGAAGTAGGGTCATACTCTTTGGAATTGAAGTGAAATGCCAACTGCAAACCTTCCAATTCAGCAAAAAAAAAAAGGATAAAGGTATCCACTTACCCATAAATCCATAAATGAAGAGGAGCCATATCATCATTGAAATTCCCAAACCAAAAACCATTGTCCAGAACCTCAAACTTGTATTCCTGGAATGTTGCATGGATAAATACAGCTACAATGTCATAGTCCCACAACAATTGTGCCAAATATTATGCATAGGTTCATAGGCATGTAAGGAAATGAACTAAAATCCCCATGGGATAGTGCAACTGGTAAGAATGTGCAAATACTTTTTCGATCAAGGGATAGGTCATGAATTCGAGCTTTGTGTCCACTTATTTGAAATCTACATGATTTGATAGTAGGCCTTACCACTAATGACTATATCTCCCTCTTTTTTCTTTTTCTTAAGTATCTTCATTAATGAAATTATCCACATTGAGATTATATTTTTGTAGACCACACATAAAATTTCACATTGGAGATTAATATTATCACTTGCCTAATCTTTTTCAAACACTAATGTCAACCGAGAATCAACACTAATGCCAACCTAGAATCAAGAAGATTAGTGCCCAATGATTTTAACTTTTTCAAACTTTTAACTTTTTCAAACACTGATGCCAACCTATAATCAAGAAGATTAATGCCCGATGATTTTAACTGATAAAAAAACACACTTAAATTAATGACCAAAAAATTAGAAGAATCCCACACTTAAATTAATGACCTTGGATACATGCATGAACATGGAGAGGGCCTTCCTTTTGATTTTCACTTGGCAAAACGATATTATGATCAAGATTTAGAGACTGATTCAGATGCCAAGTTGCCTATGATGCTTGCACTTCTAAGTGTATGGATTAGAAAGAACTATGGTGGAAGTTGTCTGGTAAGCTTTGTTAATGCTTTTTGTTGGTTTACTTCCTACTCATCAATTAGTTGACATGAATGTGATGATATGTTTGAGTGCTGGCTATTGCTCACAAGTTATTTTATAGGGAATCAATGCTTTGTCGAGCTAATGATGTGAAATGATTTTTAGATGGATGGTATATTTATGTGAACTTGAATCTGAATAGGATGTGTGAACTCTGCAAGTGACACTAGTTGATTCTCTCCCTGAAATAAACTTCCATTTCTTGAAACTTCCATGGAACCATTTTGTCTTATATACCAAAGATAACCAATGAACTTGCAATCAAGGAAAAGATGTCTAAACTGATGTTATTAAACCACAAGAACAACAAGGTTGAGTTGATCCAACGAGTTATCTAACCAATGAGAAGAGGGCAGATCTGAAACAGCTATGCAATGAAAGAAAGCATATACCATAGACCATTCACATGTACTAATATCCAATAATTATATCCATAGGTCAATGTTGTAATAAAATATGTCAAATTGTGTAACGAGACAGCAAGTAAAGCATGTGCCAACAGTGATATATTAATGGTCAGATTGCAAGGACAGTGATATTCTTTATGCCATATACCACCAAATGCTATAACAAGTGCCTTCAAATTATTTTACAAAGGAAGCATCTGTGGATATATCTGATCTTCAGAACAGTTCTTTTATAATTGTTGAATGAGTACATAATATTGTCTTGTGATGAGAGTATCTGACACTTACCATTCATATCAAGGGAAAGAGCCTAAAGGAGCCTTTAGACTGGACATATACAGCCATAAATATGCCTCTACCTCTACTAAGATCAAATAATGGTGAAAGCTATCACCAATGTAATGAACCCACACCTCTATACTCCTGAAGCTAATTCACTGAGTTAGGCTTGAAAATACTTGAAACACAATAAGCCTCAACACCTATACCAATGACATATTGGGAAATGATTTACCGAATGCTATCACATGTTCATCCTTTGCTAGTAAAGAAGTCATAATCAGATGTGCAACATCAGACTAGTCAATAGATGTATCGTGACATTTTTTAAGTACAGACAGAGAAACATATGACACCCCTCTCTCTTGTGTAACCAACTGATCTGAACAGGATACCAAAATCTGCTATGTAAAATTATCTCCAATATTCCAAACTGACTAGCAAAAGGTCATAAGCTTGGGTCCCAGCTGCTATTGAATTGCCTAAAGAAATCCCCCTTCATTACTTCTTGTTCTCGAAATTTTGCAAGAGAAACAGAGTCAATAGTAAGTGCAGCAACCTAGTCTTCTGCCAGTTGTAGATAACCTTTGAAAACTTTACCTTATGTTGGACAAACATACCTTGAAAAGGAAAACCCCATACATAGAGTTGGGCCCCATATTTGTCTTACTGCATATGGAACATCACCCTCACATTTCCAGACTCTTGATTGCAAGAATAAATTTGTCACAACATGATGGAATTGAATTCAAAAGTGACTCAAAATGCACATACATTTTGAGCGATAACATGTCATAAAGCCATTAATATCATGGTGAAGTATGACAATCCACAATCATCAACATGCCCAACCAAGATGCATTGTCTCCAAGAAAAAATAGAAGGTCCATCAGCATCCCAACATGTCACCCCTGCCATGTGATGAAAATAACAAATTTATCTCTCATGCAACATGAAGGGTAACAAGCTCAAAACCCTCGCAAATAAAATAATTATATAGATCTAGATCCATGATCTCTCCTAGGAAAATATAAATAATAATATCCTTAACAAACTCCTAAAGACAAGTGAAACAATACATAATAAAATAAGAGACAAGTGAATGGACATGTCACTTGTCCTCTCCTCATGCAAAACACCTGCTTACTCCAAGCTTTCTTTGACCAAGCAAAGAATTTCCTTGTGCCATGTTTCCTCATCATAAATAGAATGCCCTCTAAGATGGGCTTTGATTAACCAAGATAATATAAAATAAACCCCTAGAAGAGGTGCACCCTTTCTATGTGTTCAATAAGGTGGTTATGGCACCACTTTGACCATGCCATATAATATTAAATAGTCCACAAAAATCTATGCCCTTGAAAAGTGTGCCAATGGAAATGATTGCTTCCCTTTGATCTAGGGCAACAATCAATAAATAATCCTCCAAAAGGTGGGCACCCTAGACAAATCTGCAAGGTAGTTACATAAACAATAAATGTGCCCAAATGCCAACTAGGGTAGGGCTCCACTTGTTTAATGAGTCAACAACCTAGAAATGCCAAAACAATGCCCAAGATAGCAAGGTTAGTGAGGGTTCTTCCTCCAATGCAATAACCAACTCCTCAAATGATGGATCTCATGGACATGTGTGCAATAGTGGCCCCTTGGTTGTCATAAAAACCCCCTTAAAGAGATGGATTCCCTCAAAATGTGTGCCATTAGCACCAATTCATGTGCAAGCAACCATCTCTCCTCAAACCAAGGCAAAAGTGGGACAACCTAGGAAAATAACTGGTCTAGAACTTTATTTAAATTTAAATAAAGTTCTAGACTAGAATATGTTGCTAACTCTAATATGCACGCTTTGGAACAGACCTGTTAAGAAGCCCTTAAATAGTTGCCAAATCAGACCTGTGAGTAACCTTTAAACAGTCTCAGACAGTGACAAAGGCAGACCTGTGTAGACAGCCTGAAGGAGCCTCAAAATTCTTCATGTCTCCCTTCAATACTATGAAATTTCATATTTTTGGAAGAATAAGTCAATATAGATGTGGGTCCAACTCTTGAATATTCTATTCACTTTATTTCATTACCCATCCCATGATAAGATGGGTTGAACAACTTTTATTTTACTTAGATAATGGTAAAATATTGTCATTGTGTTATTTCTTTAAAGACATGAAAAATTCTTCAAATTTAGGTCAACATCTTTATTTCATTAATCAAATCTTTTAAGTGCTTAGACCTACTTGTATTATGAAATTTTTTGTTGCACACAGATGTTCTTATTTTTCGTAGGACAGTAAAATGTTTTAATGTGTGGCTCTTGGGTTACCCATTTTTTGTAGATTACTAGGTTCTTTCATTGCACTTGAAATGTTATATCCCCACCTATTGAGTGTCAGGTTAAGGAAATACCTACTTTGTGTTAAGATCTATTCTGTGTAAATGATTTGGGAGTGACAAGACATGGTTGTTTTATAGAAATGTGTATCTTATTTTCAAACATGGTTGTTGAATCAAAGACTGACAAACTAACTTTTTATAGGAGCCCGAGGATCTATTTAAAGGGCATTGGGCCTCATGGTAGCAGCTTCCCCATGTGCATTAGCAGTGGCTCCTCTAGCTTATGCAACTGCAATTAGTGATTGTGCAAGTAAGGTAATGGCCATGGAACTCTGTTGGAATTCTAGATTACAATTGAAAATTGTAACGGTCCTCATCTAATATGGTCTATAACTTTATTTAAATTCTAGTCTCTCTTATTTAAATTTGTCTAGAACTTTGATTACTTTCACTCCTTTACCATCCTATATCAGATTTTGGTAAAGGTGCATAACTGGTTGACTTGGAATGCCATTTTTCAGTACTATATGTTGGTACAGATATGAAAAAGTTTGTTTGGTCTCTCAAACCTAAGCATGATGCAGGTGACATGTTGAGGAGTTAAAATGCAAGAAAAACATTGTTCTGTCGTGCTAGCAGTCATAATTATGTGTAATGGTGTAGTGAAAGAATGAAAAAATGGTAACCCTTAGAGTTGTTCTTCATAACCTAGTTGTGTAGTTATTAGTTAAGTAGGCCCACAAATTGCCATTCTTATAAAGATGTAACCAGTCCATACCACTGGTTAGCATTAAGGCATAGTAGTAGCTAGTTTAGAAGTTTTGAAAACAGGAAAATCATTCTTTTGATGAATTTCGTTGCATTTTATCTTTAAAAGTGAATATGGTATTAAGATGGAAGGTGGGAATATATGGTACTGATACGGTAATGTAGAGGTATTTGGGTACATTGTTGCCCTTTAGAGTTATGAAGAAGCAACCATATCATGCCATTTACGTAAGGTTTGAGTCTAGTTACAACAGGTATAGGAATTTAGAGACAGAATATCATTCTTGAATCTTTGGACAAAGAGCTTTTCTTCTTTTCCTTCAATTTTAATGAAGTACTAACAACTCATAGGTTATTGATGAAATTAATGCCAAACCTTATCATTGAACAATGAAAATTGATTGTTGGGCCTCTGTTATTCATTACATTGCTTTTGTTGATGATATTTCTGGGCATGGATTATCACTATTATTTCATCAAATGATGGTTAGTTTTCAAGCTTCTCTTCTTGTCATGCTTTTTAGTCATTAATTTAAAAATAAAAATTGAAGCCTTATAATGTAGCCTACACTTCTTTTAGTGTGTACTATTCCAGTGTTCGAGTATTAAGTTATGCTTACTGTTTCCATACACAGATCGTCATCTGTATTTTACCAAGTCTCTCGTTCATAAGTCTGTTTTGAAGTGTATAGGCACACAGATATAAATAACATAACCATGCCAAATGAGGAATCTGATGGTGGCTGGAGAATGAAAAGAGAATTTTGTAGGCAAAGGCGGTGTTAAAGTTTCATATTTTATATAATTCTCTCTCAGTTGACTCCATTTCACAAAGATATTATGCACATTGGAGGTGGTCTAGATTGTGTACTATATAAAATCAGTATAATTTTAGCTGTAACTTGTAAGGTCTGATGTAACCAATAAATTGTTGTGTTTTCTATTGCTGATTATGTTTGGAGTGGTGGATAGAGCTATCTCGATTTTAAAGCTGAACTTGAAACCAGAGAATGCTAGTTTCAACTCTTATTAAAGCATTAAAAAAACAGCCTTGGGATTCATTTCAACACTGTTTATTCCATCTAGGCATGACAAGAGATATTTTTCACACTTGTTGGTTATTCTATTAGGGAAGAATTTTCATATTCAACTCTCTTAATTTTGTGTTGCATAGGAACACATTTATAGCACAAAAATAATTTTTCTCTAGCGAAAAATTTTCACCCCTAGAATAGACATGTCATATCCCATCTTAAAACTGGGCATTATATCCTTTAATAATGCCCAACAATCTTTATGACATTTTTTTCTTTTAGATCAAGCATTTCCCTAAGCTTATGAATCTTATCCTTCAATGCTTTTGTGAAGATTCTTTTCAAGATTGTCTTTAGTTTTTGTAGTATACCATCTATAGTACAAAAGTTCTCAAGGGAAATTAAGTGTTCTTGCAACCCAAGAGCAGATTTAGCAATCAAAATAAAGTCATCTCCATACAAAAAAAAAACTTATCACAAAATCAGCCAAAAGAGCACCATCACCCTCCTGTGAGTTTGATAACCTTGGTTATCTGTAATGTGCTATAAAATCTTCAGTTTCAAAGAAAGTGAAGGCCAACAAGCCTCTACCACACCCATTGAATCACCCTTGAGTCAATTCTATATTTGCTTTCCAAATCTAGAGTGCTTTATGAATGAATCACTTATCCAGGACCTCCTTAAGCAAGATGGTATCAAAACCTCGTTTGAAGATGGTATTTTCATTTGGATTCTTATCTCATCTCTGGATTTGTCTTCTAATTCATTCTCTTTTAGACATGCTCTTTTTAGAGGCCCATATATTTTTCATATGTCACACCTAAAGGGGAATTTCAAATAGTCTATTTTTTTGTTATAAGATCTTCTCCTTATCTCAATGTCCATTGCATTTGGGAGTCCAACACCCAGATTCAATTCAACATGGAGCTTGTCCATTATTGTCACCTCCTTTCTGAGGGTCTTCTCCTCTATGTCAAGAAACCTTCCCAGTCTATTGACAATTTCCTTAGACTTCTATCTCACCACACTTCCAAGGGTAGGTAGGGTAGTTTGACTTAAAATGGCACTATTTTAGCAAACCCCTTTAATGGATCAAAACAAGGATGTCATTGTTTTAAGGATGAGATGTCATATTCGAACAGAGCATGGGATACACAACCTCCATGCTAAAACAAGAAAGGTGATCAAAGACAATCTTTGAACCTTTGAGCTAAAATGAAGTCCTCGTTGGTCTCTTTAGTTGCACAGAAACCAATTCAATCCATCCCATTGGCTACCTTCATAGCATCCCCAACCTTTTCACTTGAAGAATCCCTAACACTAGTCTTCAAATTATCTCACAAAGGTTATTCTAGAAATCAGATTAAAAGAGGGTTTTTGGGACATCGAGGCCCTTCAATTGAGCCTTCATTCATTGGACAAGAGATCAACCATCCACAATCATTTCATTGCCACACTGTACCTAGTGATTATGTTCCATTGAGGATTAATTTGGATTATGATCTATGTTCAAAGAATGAATAAACCACGTCATCTCCGTCCATGGCTCCAAAAAGGTTTTATGCTCGCACCGAAAAAACTACTCGCGCCCTTTCAAGGAGACTCGTGCCCAAGGAGATAGCTTGCGGAGAGAACAGGGAGAGAGTTCACTAGCTGCAAGGTTAGAGAGAGCTCACAGAGGGCACCAGGAGAGAGAGAGACTGAGGGTACTAGCTAGTAGAGGGAGATCGCAGAGGGCACTGGCCAGGAGAGGGAGAGACTGAGGGAACCGACCGGTAAAGGGAGCTCGCTGAGGGCACCGGCCAGGAGAGGGAGAGACTGAGGGCACCGGCCATGAGAGGGAGCTCGCGAAGAGAATGGTAAGTTGATACTTCTCTGTATTCTGCTCGGAATGATACTTCTCTGTATTAGGCACTAGATTAAGGTTCTGGTCCAAAAGGGCGTGGGTTCAAATCCCACTCTCAACATACTTTATTTTATATGATTCTGGCTTCAAGTGCTCCCGAGTTCGCTTCACCGATTAGTTTTCCTGCCTACTTTTATTTGAGCAAATCCTACATACTTGTTGTAATGGTTGCAGTATATTCGTAAAATACAATCATTTTTAACAATAACATTTTTTCTTCAGTGCATACTGAGACTAACAAACTACCTATTTATTCGTAAACTGTGTGTATGCACGCACAAGCATGGAGTCTAAGGAGAAGTTGAGAGATTATTCAGCAAATCATTTAGAGGTCGATAAATCTTCTTCCAATGGAAGCTCTATGTTAGGGTCTCAAAGTTCTTTAAGCAAAGGGTGTGATTCCAAGTGGAGATATTGTTCTTTTGGCAATACTAGGTACTCAAAACCCACAAATAATTGGGTTATGCTTACAAGGAGAAAGGGATATGATTCCCTTTGATGAGCCTTGATAGCTCTCATAGACTACATGGTGTGAAAAGTATTGTTTGAGTCTTTTGGAGTCATTGAGGATAAGAATGAAGGAAAATGACATTGTGACCTCGCTTTTCACCCTCCAATCTCACCTCCAAACTATGCATTGAAGTGCCTTTATAAGGATTAAGAGGAACAAAACTTGAATCCAGTTGATTTGAAGTTCTTGGACCATATAAATGGGGTGATTTCTTAAAGTTAAGAGGAGATGAGGGATGAATAGGATTTGGGATCTATGGGAGTCAGTGCCATGTTTGGGAAGGAACTTAGAGCTAACAAAATTGCTAGGGTTTGACATCTAGAATGGTGTAACAATGTTAGGGTTACATTAAAGCATGAAGAGTAATTATGAAAACAGTCCAACCTACTTGTTCGAACAATAATTGCATTGGGTTTCCATTTTGGGAATGCAATGTAATTACAATAAGATTCAAAACCACATGTGACCAAAAATAATCATGTTAAGCTTCTAGTTGGAATGTGTAGATAATTATGTCGGGATTTATGCGAGCCCTTTTCATCTTACAAAAGAGTTCAAGGGCTTCATCATAATGCTCATTTTTTTCATATCCTAATCTAGAATAATCCCAAAATATATGTGCTTTGGGAAACTCAACAATGATCAAATAGGACTAAATCAACTTTGGGGTGTGTCTTGATCAATGGAGCATGTCATGAGGGTTTTGGCCTTGTTAAAGACAATAATTTCTTGTGAACAACAACATTTGGTTTTGTGGTGTGGAGTTGTTTGGCCACCTTAGGGATTGTTGGCTCTAATTGGTAGACTCGGGTCCACTTAAGTGTTCAACAAAGGTTGATGTAGTTTAGTGTTGACATTTTCAGTGCTAGTTAAGGGAATGTCTCACCGGAAGCACATGCCAAGATTAAAGATATGGAGATATGTTATAGGATAAGGGTCTCAACTTTCTATCTCAATATCCATATATATTCCTAGTCTATTCTATTGATCTACAACTCTTATACACACTTAACACATTTACGCACATTCAATTCAACATATTCATCATAACAAAAAAAATAAAGAATTACCTGCATACAAATAATCCATGTAAAACATAAGAGTCACAATGTAAACAAAAGGGGGTATTTTATTACTCCATTCCAATATAAGAATCTAATACATCACACTGTACACAACTAGACTATGCACTTACCAAATCCAAGGCATGAACTCAGAACTATCTAATGGTCTCCATTTCCTTATGCCACTTAACAAAATAGAGGCCCCTATGATGGAGGCCTAGGCTTGCACACGTCTAGGAGTAAGATCCTACATATTCAAACGACTGACCATTTTGAATCCATAAATCACTCCAGTTGTTGTAAGTCCAAATAGGCAGGCTCTATACTACATAGTGGGGAAAAACTCTCATAGGGTTGTCTTCTTTGCCAACATAGATTCATGCATAGTTTCTAAATGGTAATTTTATACCCGTATCTTGTTCAACCCGACCACTTAATATAGAGGGATTGGCTAGAGATTGGGTGTCGACATTCTTCTATTTAATGTAGTCTCATAGCTCTTCTATGGGTTTCTCTCACTGCTACATTAGAGTTCATAGTGTGCAGGCAGAAGATGTTATGATTATGACTTGTTCTCAGGTAATAGTTGGGCAGAATGTTGAAGGTGAATCAAAGCTTGAATAACAAGATGAAGCGTAGATTCAAGAAGAAGATATTTGTCTATTCATCAACAATGAACAACAATCTGTCAATGATGAAGATTGCTCAAAATATGTATCAGAATTGTTGAGTGAATGTGTGCTTCCTGTTCTGCATCATTTGGCTGAATTCAAAGACCATCC
>CBVK0103113970.1:0-20264 GCA_900067695.1 Picea abies
TTGCATCCTTTACCCATCAGTCTAGTAACAGTTTGCCTTTGCGTCTTAACACCTTTGGCCGCTGGAGGATTTTTCCCGAGTATCATTTCCTTAGAACATCAGTCTTGTCCTTGTGCCTTGATATTGTATGTTTGTTGTACTCGTTCCTCCATTGTAACATAATACTCCTTTATTCTTTTTCAAAATCATCAAAAAGAACAAAAAAAATCAAATATACCCCAAAAAGAGGATGGGAAAGGTATTTTCTTTATTGGCAACATCATGAGTCTCCCTTGGATAAAGCACATCTATATGTTTGATTCATCAGACTATGGGATGTAGTATGACCTTAGGAATCTTTGCTCGCTATATTGAGTTGTGTCCTCCACCGTTTGGTTACTCTTCCAAACATATGGGGAGTTTGCATTGCCTCCTGCTTCGTAGACTTATGATTAACAGATATGCTTCCTGAGTCTTATCACTTGTCGTGCTATTGTCCAAAGAAAGTTTGTCACTAAGCCTGAGTCGGCCCCTCTACAATATGTCTCTTGTTCGCATACCCGGCCATCCTGAATGTCCAGTCAAGTCTTTGTTCGAAATCACTGAAGCCTTCAGTCCGATCATCAATATTATCAAGTCCATAACCAACGAGCCATCGAAGACCTCTGGGTAGTGCAGTTGTACACTCATATTACACTCCTACCCGAGTTTTAGAAAATTTTGAAGTTGTTGCTCGAGCTCTGAAGTACAGCCATTAGGCCGAATCATCTTCTGGGAGATGCATACCTTCTTTCTGATTTTGAGATGTAGCTCCACTGTGTATTGTTCACGGCTACTCTTCATAGTTGTTGACATGGATCTACAGTGTATTTGGTTGGTAGCCATGGTTCTATTTTATCCCAAGCATGGGTATGCCCGCCTCGGTGAGACGTTTCACATTTTTTGCAGATGACACCTCCTGATTCCTGATTCCTGGGCTCACTCATTCAGCATATCAGTACAGATTGGTAAAGAATTGGTAATGTATTTCAGCCATCAGATGCTCTTCTGACCTCACACATTAGGGGGCATCTGTTATAACCGGCATCTGTTATAACCCTAAGTTGCACCACATATGATTACCTGGAATCAGGCCAACTCATATCCATTCCTTGCCAAAGCCATGCTGAATAAACTCTTGAAAATCCTTTTAAATCAAGTAAAACGTGCCCTAAACTACTATTGTACATGTTGGAACACTGGCAGGCCTACTACTGCATGCGTTGGAATGATGGCTGACCTACTACAGCCCGCGTTTACCTAACAAAGCACAAAAACATGAAATATTTTGACGGGACAGAAAACTATCGGTCAGTTAACTGAAACTCCCAGCCATGCATGGTCGAGAGTTTGTCCAAAACCCTAGCTCCTTCTAGCCTATAAAAGAAGGGGTAGGGGTACTATTTGGAAGGGAAAAAAAGATAGAAAAGAAACTCTGCCCAATTGCGGAATCCATTTGTCCCAACCCTTTAGCCTTTCCTCATGCTTAAGGAGAATTAAAGAAAAGCAGTTGGAGGACAAAGAAGAGGAGGATCCCAGGATCAGGATCGAGGAACGGTGGCTGGTCTCTATCATTATTGTAAGTTGATTCATCTTGAGATTAATAAAAGAATACTTTTCCTATCCCAATGCACGAGTTATATATATTCTATTTGACTTATGCTTAATCTCTAACCATCAAGTAGAAAAATAGCATGCATCCATAGTATTTTGTCTCGATTGCAGGATTGTCTTTGGAAGGAGCAGCACAAGCAAGCAGATAAAGCGCAACGGAGGATCTACATCAAACATTGATAAAAAAGGTTAGTAGGTATTTTCCATACTTGTGTGTGAAAAATGGGTTTGAGTATTGGGGTGATAGCTTAAAAGTGGTTTCTTTAAGTTCATGATCTACGTACAAGTTCATCCCTAGTTTGTTAGTCCGTAGGGTATTATTTCCCAACAACACTTATGCATTCTATTTTTTATTTTCTTAGTTGTTTTAGTTTTTTTATTTGTTTATTACATGTGTTTGGCTCGGTTAACCCACTCATGAAATTTTGTCTGGTCTAGCAGGCCCAACTAACAGACACAACAGTCTCAAAGAGGAGATTTTTCTTATCCCATAGTGAAAGGTCTGCTAATTTACAATTATTTTCAATCCCATAATAATCTTTCCACCCTCCATTTATCTTTTTCTCAATGCTATAGTTCCATTTGAGCTTGTGATGAATATCAATTCCAAGATAATTGTACGAAGGAACTCCTTCCAACATATTATTGTCATATTCAAAATCATCGTAGGAAATCTTGTTGGATTTAATGATCATAACCTTCATTTTGTCAATGTTCATAGTCAAACTTGTACTAGAGAAGAAGTCCTTGAGGGTTAAAAGTTGCTTAATAAGGTCATAGGGATTCCTTGACATAAGAATAATAACATCAAGATAGAGAAGAAGGATTATTGCTATACTAGAAAGAGTTGGTCCAACACAACCTATGGCTTCCAAACACTACTACATATTGAAAAGTTTGTGATGATCACTTGCGATGAAAGTACTCTTTCATCGCAACATAAGGGAAAACGTTCGGGTTTTTTAAATCCACCCTATATTCATCGCAATATCGATGCATGTATTTTGACCAAATTATTATGTTCAATGTTCATCGCAATATAGATGACTATACTTTGTCCGTCACAAGAACGACGTATTACTGAACCTTAAAATTGACTGTTAAAAATGACCTTAAATAAATAGGTAAAAAAATAAATATTTTTAGGTCACATTCATCGCAATTGTGATGATAGTGACATAAAATTTCACTATAAATATTTGACGATTCAAATATGTTGTGACAATCTTGCTATAACAACGACGGTTCTGAAAGGGTATTTTTTGTGTGGAAGAATGTCGTTGAATGTTATTAGAGGTGGGGAAAAAAGTAAAGCGGGTGAAAAGGGTGATGGTATATGTTATTTCCCTTGTAAAAAATGTTTCCTTAGACATATCGTAATAAATTTAATAGCAACAACTACAAAACATTGTAGGAAATATGGTCACATTGATGGCGGTTCGAATGAATATCGTCCCATGGTAATTAGCTATATATTCATTATCTTTTTTTATTTTGTCGATTTTATATAAAATTATATATGTGTATATATATTGTTTGAATGTTTGTTATAGTATACACTAATTTTTCATGATTGTTTGTAATTATAAAGTTAGAGTCGCCCTCTAACTTTCTGTAGAATATTGCACCAAGTATTAATACAAATGAAGTTGCACAAGATGGGGAACATCATCATGACCAAGCAAATGAGGATCTCATGGAAGAAGATGATGGGACAAATCAAGTTAATGATCCCATGGAAGAAGATGATGGGAAAAATGAAATGATCCAAGATTTGTTTTCACATCCAGATGAGGATGGGGAAAATGTTGGTATTTATGATGAACATCTATTAGAAAAGGAAAATAAATGACTTTATGAAGGATCAAGAGAAAATCTTCTCTCGGCTACATTGTTACTAGCGAACTTAAAGGTTATGAATAACTTGTTGAACACTTGTATGAAACAGATACTAAGGTATGTAATATGTTTCATCTCATACTATACATAAATGTTGATTTTTTTTTAATTTTCTTTTAGTGTTAATTAATGTGTAAAATAAGAATGCATTTTTTACAATTAATATTCTTACATTAACTTGTTGTTTGTTATGTTGTATATTGTTAGGTGAATTTTTGTTACCATTGTCAAATATTTTACCTCGCACATATCAAGGTTTGCATGCCATTATGAAAGACATTGGAATGAATTATCAAACTATAGATGCATGTCCTAATGACCATATTATATATTATGGACAACATTCTTCGAAAATTGAATGTTTGCAATGTCTTATTAGTATATATCGAATTGATCAAGTAAAAAAAAGGGTGCCTCGAAAGTTTTTTCATCATATTCCCATAATTCCACATTTGCAGCGATTATTCAGGTGTGAAATCATAGCACAATTTATTGATTACCATCCATGTAACATAAGTGGATATGGTGTTCTTTGAATTCCTGTCGATGGTTTTTCATTTAGGGAAATTGAGGAAAAATGGGGATATTTCAAAGATGAACCTCGTAATGTTAGGATTTCATTGGCAACTGACGATGTTAATCCATTCGAAGAGTTTAGGTCTATTTACTCAGTGTGGCCTATTTTTTTTATCAACAATAACATTCCTCCTTGGATGTCAATAAAGAGGGAGCACATAATGTTGAAAATGATTGTTCCAGGTATTTGTTTACATTGATTTTTTGAATTTAACATTTTCATTTGTTTCAATTTTTGCATAATATCTTTTGTTTATTTATTTAATTATATATATTACATGATATCATTCCTTTAGTAATTATGTGTAATTTTAAACAAATATTAGGTAAGTACAAGGTTAAATATATGAATGTATATATCGAGCCTCTTATTGACGAGCTACTAAAGTTATGGGCTGGCATCACAATCTATGACATATGTAAACCAATCGGGGAGAAGAAATTTAAATTCCGTGGAATACTTTTATGGACAATTCATGATGCCCCTGGACTAACACATTTGTGTTGTATGTATAAGCATTATAATATTGTGCTTTAATACTATATAATATTTTAATGTTATCATGGTGCATGTTTACTTTTTAAATAATCTCATCATATAATTGAGATTAATCCATTTGTTGCAAGTCTTCAAACAAAGCGTAAATTTACATGTTTGGTTTGTGGCCCTAAGATGAAGTATCGTCATTCAAAAATTTTAGGAAATATGGTGTTTGATGAGTATAGGCACCTTATTTCTAAGAACCATAGTTATCATACTACTGAAAAAACATCTTTTCAATGGGAAAGAAGAGACTGGTTTAAAACCACAAAGAATGACACCTCACCTATGGAGGTTGGAATATAATAGAAATTGTCAAGGTACTCAATTTCATAATGTAACGTAGATCATGTAATGTTTTGAATGTTTATTTTAATCATTGAATTTATTTTAACGTATTTGATAATTATTTTTCTGATTTCTTTTATGCTTCATGAAGGTCGCAATCATCATGAAGGTATTAATAATGTGCTTCCACAAAGAATGAAATCTTATCCCTCTCAATTCATGAGGTTTCCCTACTATGAGGAGCTAAAAATAGCTCATTTGTTTGATACAATGCATATCAGGAAGAATGTGACTGAAACATTATGGCGAATCATAGATGATAGGAGGGACAAAGAATTTTTTTTCAAAATTTCTACTGACATTCAGGAAGCCAATCATCCAATGTGAAGTGTGATCTGATATTAAAATAGATCAGATGGAGTACTAGACCGAAATAACCTTCCATGGTTATTAATAGAGCAACAAAGCAATGATGTAAAAGAGGTCATTCAAAGAATTAAAATTCCCATGGGTTTTTCTTCAAACATAAAAAATATCTTAACGAAGAAAGGTGAATTTGGTGGGGTAAAAACAAATGATTGGCATACCTTCATTAAGGTAATAATTTTGGTATACATATTTATAATGATTGGCATACCTTCATTAAGGTAATAATTTTGGTATACATATTTATATATATTGGCCTTATAGATCTTTTATTTATTTATTTTTTTTTTTGTCTACTTTGGTCGAAAAAAATAACGATTCATTTTGTTGTTACAATATGTTCTACCACTATCTCTCCCAAACGACTTTGACAACAACATCAAACAAGTTATATATGATCTTGTAAAATGCATGAGGTAAGACGTAGTTGTGATTTATATGAGAAATGTTCTTTCAAATTATTGTTGTACTTAATGACACATGCTTTACTTGTAATGTAATGTAATATATTATATTATGTACTTATGTTGAAACATGTTATTTTCTTTTGTCACGATCTCATGTAGATGGTTGTCATTGAAAGAAATCCCTGAAGATGATATAAATTATTGGAAGAGAGAAATTCCTCGTCTAATGTGTGAAATGAAAAAGTATATACCTCCTACACTTTTCAATGCACAAGAACACTACCTCATACACCAAGTTGAGGAGATTGAAATTTGTGGACCTGTTTACACAAGGTCAATGTGGATGGTGGAGAGACACTTGAAATCATTGAAGGCATTGGTTAGACAAAGAGCACATCCTGAGGTTTCTATGGTGGAGGGATATATGGTATATCAATCCATGGTGTATATTAGTCAGTATCTTCCTAAATTAGTAGCACCAACTATGCATGCAGTGGATCACATTTGGGATGTGAACTCCATCAAAAAAATTGAATATCAGGAGCATTTGTTGGGGAAAGGTAGAATGAAAAAAATGAGAGGTAATATATATTAATAATTGTGAAATTTTATATTATTAATATATATAAAGTTTCATTTTTGTGTATATATGGTCATACTCATTAATATATTAATATAATTTATTTCATAAATTATAAATATTTATAATTGCTTTCATATTGTACATTATAACTAATATTTAATATTGGTGAATTATGTTTTTTTGATTCAGTTGCTCTACAGTGGGATGCACTGTATTTATACATTGCAAACAATCTTGACTGGATAAATGTATGGATTGAAATATGTAAACAACATAATGGAGGTAGGTTATCATGGAAACAACTATCTGAATTGGTTAGGGAAGCTCGTCGTAATGGAGATGCCAATGTTATGCAGAGGGAAATTGATCTAGCATATGGTTTGAAAGATGGAAAAGTAAGCAATTTCACCCATTTTATTCAGTTATTTTATATTATACTAATGTGACTACATGTGTACATTATTTTTTAGATACTTTTGAAGTTATATAAATATATGTTAATTTATTAATTTACAATGCATCTTTTACATATCTGACATATTGCAGTTGAAACACCACAAGGCTATGTGGTGCAATGGTCGTAAATTTTGCATCAAACAATTGGATGAAACAAGGAAAACTTTTGATAGTGGGATAGTTGCAGTATTACAGGTTACTAATGTTTCCTCTAGGAGTGACAAACATCCCCGAGAATCTAAAAATAGATATTATGGGTATTTAAACGATATACTTGAGTGTGACTTTAATTCCTTCAAATTTGTATTGTTCGATGTCAAATGGTATAGGTTATGAATGCATGAACACGATGAAGAAAGAACTGTTATTCAACATGGCAATAGATTTCCAATGATTAAAACAACGATGTTTGAAAGAGGACATGATCTCTATGTTTTTCCAAGCCAATGTGAACAGGTCTTTTACTCAAATGTTCCAGGTGAAATGGATTGGTCATTTGTTGTTAGATATGATCCAAGAGGAAGGCCAATTAAGTATACTCATTTACACAAAGAAGATGATAATTAAGATGAAGAAGATGATTTGACAGAATATCAGACAAAGTTAGAAGAGCATGGAGGGTCGACTGATGAAGAAGATGAAGAAGATCGTGATCTAGGCATAGGAGACAATATTGCAATTGCTAATGATAATGTCAATGAAAATATGCTCGAAAATGACATTGATGATGATGATGATATCATTAATCCTTTCAACATCATTTCAGAACCAGATGATGATACATATATCGAGTTTGATGAAGAAAATGAAGATAGAGAATAAGGATGATTACATAGATGTTGAGGTTGGATTGGGTACGTGACTATATAATATTTTAATTTGTATGAGTATTCTCTTAAAATAATTTACTTTTAATGTCATGGGTTAATTACATGTTTTTAAGTTTTATGCAACGTTTTTATATCCTAGGTTACATGTTGTTTAATTATTATTTGAAACCTAAAAATAGTTGTCAATATAGTAAAGTATGTGGTAGAATAAAAATATCATTTAGAATCACATAATTTCATGTACCTTCATTAGTTTTTATTTTTGTAGTTTCTATGCATGAATCTTAATAGGACGTTGCTTTCGATTATTTTATATTTTATAGATTGGGTTTTCGGGATCAATTCAGAGTGATGTGAGGGGGAGGGGAGGGGCCATGTGAGCATCCACCCTCACGTGGTTGGCCTTGTTAAGTAGATAATAAATTATTCTTGAAACCAAGAGAATCTCTTTCATTTTTATACCATCATGATGATATAAGATTTCATCAATATTGTTACCTATTTTAATCTTCTTAGAATTACCATAAACCCTATTTTTCATATGTTCTAGTAGATATGTTAATGATAACAAGTTTCATATTTTTATTTGATTGAAGGTCCAACTATCATGCAAAGTATCAAATTGAGATTTCAAGTTGATAAACCAAATATGGAATGAATCCAAGCATCATTTGATATCGTTGCAAGAGAGACTAATGTAAATAATCTTGCGACGAGTTTGCTATACTATTGTTGAAAAACGTTCATCAATAATTTTATGCCATTAGTATGTAATTTTGTACAAAAATAATGGATATTGGGGACTACACCATGGTCAAGGAATATTCACATGCCTTAACGATATGGGAGGGTTCCTGGACTCAAATTTTACTGACACACCCACTTTCTTCCATCATCAATTCATCATGGAAATTACCATAAACCCAACTATTTTTCATATGTTATAGTGGATATGTTAATGATTCCAAGTTTCATGTTTGTATTTGACTGAAGGTCCAGCTATATTGAAAAGTATCAAATTTATATTTCAAGTTGATAAACCAAATATGAAATGCATCCAAGATGCATCATTTGATATCATCGCAAGAGAGACGAATGTAAATAATCTTGCGACGAATTTTCTATACTATCGACGAAAAAAGTTCGTCGATAATTTAATGCCATTAGTATGTAATTTTTTACAAAACTATTGGATATTGGATACTACACCATGGTCAAGGAACAAGGAACGAGTAACGATGAACGAGGAATGAAAATTGCATGAGAACTAGACACGTCCAACAACAGGGACCTGCGAATGGGGCCAACATTAAAAAAAATTCAAACATTTTCTGTATGCACTGAAAATTTTCATGGATAGAATATTATCATGCCTTAACGATATGGGATGGTTTTTGTACTCAAATTTGAGTGAAACACCCACTTTCTTCCATCATCACTTCATCATGTAAACCATAAACCCTAATTTTCTTTCAGAGTACCCAATTTGGTTGACACAAGTTTTAGGATTTTGTCAGTCTCTATTCATTTTTATTTCAGGTTCTACATTAATGTATATACAATGTATATGCTTCATATATGTGATGAAAAATCCCTCTATTTCATTGATTTCTTAATCAACACCATCAAGATACTAGAGGCTAGCAACAATGACATGTGAATGGGGCCAACGTCGAAATGTTTTCAAACTGTATCTGTATTCATTGAAATTTGACCTGAATAGACTATTCACATACCTTATCGATATGGGAGGGTTTCTAGACTCAAATTTGACTGACACACCCACTTTCTTCCATCATCAATGCATCATGTAAACCATAAACCCAACTATTTTTCATATGTTCTAGTAGATATGTTAATGATTCCAAGTTTCATATTTGTATTTGAATGAAGGTACAACTAGCTTGCAAAGTATCAAATTGATATTTAAATTTGATTATAAACCAAATATGAAATGAATCCAAGCTCCATCATTTGATATCGTCGCAAGAGAGATGAATGTAAATAATCTTGCGACAAATTTCTTATACTATCGATGAACAAAGTTCATCGATAATTTTATTTCATTAGTATGTAATTTTGTACAAAAATAATGGATCTTGGGGACTACACCATGGTAAAGTAACGAGGAACGAGGAACAAAAATTTCAAGAGGACTAGACACGTCCGACAACGGGGACCAGCGAATGGGGCCAACGTTGAAATTTTTTCAAACAGTTTTTGTATGCACTGAAAAATTTCATGGATAGACTATTGGCATGCCTTAACGATATGGGAGGGTTTCAGGACTCAAATTTGAGTGACACACCCACTTTCTTTCAGCATCACTTCATCATTTAAACCATAAACCTTAATTTTCTTTCAAAGTACCCAATTTGGTTGACGCAAGTTTTAGGCTTTCGTCGGTCTCTATTCATTTTTCATTCAGGTTCTAAATTAATGTATATATAATGTATCTACGTCATATATATGATGAAAAAACCCTCTATTTCATTGATTTCTTAATCAACACCATCAAGATACTAGAGGCCAGCAACAGTGACATGTGAATGGGGCCAACATCGAAATGTTTTGAAACTGTATCTGTATGCATTGAAATTTGACCTAGATAGACTATTCGCATGCCTTACTGATATTGGAGGGTTTCTGGACTCAAATTTGACTGACACACCCACTTTCTTCCATCATCAATGCATCATGTAAACAATAAACCTAGCTATTTTTCATATGTTCTATTAGATTTGTTAATGATTCCAAGTTTCATATTTGTATTTGAATGAAGGTCCAACTAGCTTGTAAAGTATCAAATTGAGAATTCAAGTTGATAAACCAAATATGAAATGAATCCAAGCTGCATCATTTGATATCATCGCAAGAGAGACGAATGTAAATAATCTTGCGACGAATTTGCTATACTATCGACGACAAAAGTTCATCGATAATTTTATGCCATTAGTATGTAATTTTTTACAAAAATAATGGATCTTGGGGACTACACCATGGTCAAGTAACTAGGAACGAGGAACATAAATTCCACGAGGACTAGACACGTCCGACAGCAGAGACTTGTGAATGGTGCCAACATTGAAATTTTTTCAAACAGTTTATGTATGCACTGAAACATTTCAGGGATAGACTATTGGCATGCCTTAATGAAATGGGAGTGTTTATGGACTCAAAATTGAGTAACACACCCACTTTCTTTCATCATTACTTCATCATGTAAACCATAAACCCTAATTTTCTTTCAGAGTACCCAATTTGGTTGACACAAGTTGAAGGATTTCGTCGATCTCTATTCATTTTTATTTCAAGTTCTACATTAATTTATTAACAATGTATCTATTTCATAGAGATGATTAAAAATCCCTCTATTTCATTGATTTCTTAATCAACACCATCAAGATACTAGAGGTGAGCAACAATGACAAGTGAATGGGGCCAACGTCAAAATGTTTTCAAACTATATCTGTATGTATTGAAATTTGACCTGGATAGACTATTCACATCCCTGAATGATATGGGAGGGTTTCTGGACTCAAATTTTACTGACACACCCACTTTCTTCCATCATCAATGCATCATGTAAACCATAAACTTTCTTCCATCATCAATGCATCATGTAAACCATAAACCCAACTATTTTTCATATGTTATAGTAGATATGTTAATGATTCCAAGTTTCATATTTTTATTTGACTGAAGCTCCAGCTAGCTTGCAAAGTATCAAATTGAGATTTCAATTTGATAAACGAAATATGAAATGAATCCAAGATGCATCATTTGATATCGTCGTAAGAGAGACGAAAGTAAATAATCTTGTGACGAATTTACTATACTATCGACGAAAAAGGTTCCTCGATAATTTTGTGTCATTAGTATGTAATTTTGTACAAAAATAATGGATCTTGGTAACTACACCATGTTCAAGGAACAAGCAACGATGAACGAAAATTGCACGAGGACTAGACACGTCCAACAGAAGGGACCTGCAAATGGGGCCAACATTGAAATTTTTTCAAACAATTTTTTTATCAACTGAAACTTTTCATGAATAGACTATTGGCATGAGATAACAATATGGGAAGGTTTATGGACTCAAATTTGAATGGCACAACCACTTTATTCCATCATCACTTCATCGTGTAAACCATAAACCCTAATTTTCTTTCAGAGTACCCAATTTGGTTGATGCAAGTTTTAGGATTTCGTCGGTCTCTATTCATTTTTATTTCAAGTTCTACATTAATTTATATACATTGTAAATACATCATAGCTATGATGAAAAATCCTCTATTTTGTTGATTTCTTAATCAACACAATCAAGATACTAAAGGCGAGCAACAATGACATGTGAATGGGGACAACGTTGAAATGTTTTCAAACTGTATCTGTATGCATTGAAATTTGACCTGGATAGACTATTCACATGACTTACCAATATGGTAGGTTTTCTGGACTCAAATTTGACACTGACACACCCACTTTCTTCCATCATCAATGCATCATGTAAACCATAAACCCAACTATTTTTCATATGTTCTAGTAGATATGTTAATAATTCCAAGTTTCATATTTGTATTTGACTGAAGGTCCAACTATCTTGCAAAGTATCAATTTGATATTTAAATTTGATAAACCAAATATGAAATGAATCCAAGATGCATTATTTGATATTGTCGCAAGAGAGACGAATGTAAATAATATTGTGACGAATTTGCTATACTATCGATGACAAAAGTTCATCGATAATTTTATGTCATTAGTATGTAATTTTGGAAAAAAATAATGCATCTTGGGGACTACACCATGGTCAATTAACTAGGAACGCGGAACAAAAATTGCACGAGGAATAGACACGTCCGATAGCAGGGCCCTGCGTATGGGGCCAACGTTGAAATTTTTTCAAATAGTTTCTGTATGCACTAAAAATTTTCATGGATAGACTATTGGCATACCTTAATGATATGGGGGGGTTTCTAGACTCAAATTTTAGTGACACACCAACTTTATTCAATCATCACTTCATCATGTAAACCATAAACCCTAATTGTTTTTTAGAGTACCCAATTTGGTTGACGCAAGTTCTAGGATTTCGTCGATCTCTATTCATTTTTCTTTCATGTTCTACATTAATTTATATACAATGTATCTATGTCATAGCTCTGATGAAAAATCCCTCTATTTCGTTGATTTCTTAATCAACACCATCAAGATACTAGAGGTGAGCAACAATGACATGTGAATGGGGCCAATGTCGAAATGTTTTCAAACTGTATCTGTATGCATTGAAATTTGATCTGGATAGACTATTCGCATGCCTTACCAATATGGGAGGGTTTCTGGACTCAAATTTCACTGACAGACCCACTTTCTTCCATCATCAATGCATCATGTAAACCATAAACCCAACTATTTTTCATATGTTCTGGTAGATATGTTAATGATTCCAAGTTTCATATTTGTATTTGAAAGATGGTCTATCTAGATTGAAAAGTATCAAATTGAGATTTCAAGTTGATAAACCAAATATTAAATGAATCCTAGCTGCATCATTTGATATCGACACAAGAGAGACGAATGTAAATAATCGTACGACGAATTTTCTATACTATCGACGAAAAACGTTTATCGCTAATTTTATGCAATTAGTATGTAATTTTGTAAAAAAATAATGTATCTTGGGGACTACACCATGGTCAAGTAACGAGGAACAAAAATTGCACAAGGACTAGACAAGTCCGACGATAGGGACCTTCGAATGGGGCCAACGTTGAAATTTTTTCAAATAGTTTTTGTATGCACTTAAAATTTTCATGGATATACTATTGGCGTGAATTAATGATATGGGAGGGTTTATGGACTCAAATTTGAGTTAAACAACCACTTTCTTCCATCATCACTTCATCATGTAAACCATAAACCCTAATTTTCTTTCAGAGTACCCAATTTCGTTGACGCGCATTTTAGGCTTTTGTCGGTCTCTATTCATTTTTATTTCAGGTTATACATTAATGTATATAAAATGTATCTGCATCATATATGTGATGAAAAATCCCTCTATTTCTTTGATTTCTTAATCAACACCATCAAGATACTAGAGGCGAGCAACAGTGACATGTGAATGGGGCCAACGTCGAAATGCTTTCAAACTATATCTGTATGCATTTCAATTTGACCTGGATAGATTATTCACATGACTTACCGATATAGGAGGGTTTACGGACTCAAATTTGACTGACACACGCATTTGCTTCCATCATCAATGCATCATGTAAACCATAAACCCAATTATTTTTCATATGTTATAGTAGATATGTTAATGATTCCAAGTTTCATATTTGTATTTGACTGAAGGTCCAACTAGATTGCAAAGTATCAAATTGATATTTCAAGTTGATAAAACAAATATGAAATGAATCCAAGCTGCATCATTTGATATCGCCGCAAGAGAGACGAATGTAAATAATCTTGCAACGAATTTTCTATACTATCGACTACAAAAGTTCATCGATAATTTTATGCTATTAGTATGTAATTTTGTACAATAATAATGGATATTGGGGACTACACCATGGTCAATTAATGATGAATGAGGAATGAAAATTTCATAAGGACTAGACACATCCGACAACAGGGAACTCCGAATGGGGCCAACATTGAATTTTTTTCAAACAGTTTTTGTATGCACTGAAATTTTTCATGGATAGACTATTAGCATGGCTTAGTGATACAGGAGGGTTTTTGGACTAAAATTTGAGTGACACACCCACTTTATTCCATCATCACTTCATCATGTAAACCATAAACCCTAATTTTCTTTCAGATTACCCAATTTGTTTGACGCAAGTTTTAGGCTTTCGTCGGTCTCTATTCATTTTTCTTTCGGGTTCTACATTTATGTATATACAATGTATCTACATCATAGCTGTGATGAAAAATCCCTGTATTTCATTGATTTCTTAATCAACACCATCAAGATACTAGAGGCAAGAAATAGTGACATGTGAATGGGGCCAACGTCGAAAGGTTTTCAAACTGTATCTGTATGCATTGAAATTTGACCTGCATAGACTATTTTCATGCCTTACCGATATGGGAGTGTTTCTAGACTCAAATTTGACTGACACACCCACTTTCTTCCATCACCAATGCATCATGTAAACCATAAACGCAACTATTGTTCATATGTTCGAGTAGATATGTTAATGATTCCAAGTTTCATATTTGTATTTGATTGAAGGTCTAGCTAGCTTGAAAAGTATCAAATTGAGCTTTCAAGTTGATAAACCAAATATTCAATGAATCCAAGATGCATCATTTGATATCGCCACAAGAGAAACAAATGTAAATAATCTTGCGACGAATTTGCTATACTATCGACGACAAACGTTCATCGATAATTTTATTCCATTAGTATGTAATTTTGTACAAAAATAATGGATCTTTGTGACTACACCATGGTAAAGTAATGAGGAACAAGGAACAAAAATTTCATGAGGAGTAGACACGTCTAACAATAGGAACATGTGAATGGGGCCAATGTTGAAAGTTTTTGAAACAGTTTTTGTATGCACTGAAAATTTTCATGGATAGACTATTGGCATGCCTTAACGATATGGGAGGGTTTTTGGAATCAAATTTGAGTCACACACCCACTTTCTTCCATCATCACTTCATCATGTAAACCATAAACCCTAATTTTCTTTTAGAGTAGCCAATTTGGTTGACAAAAGTTTTAGAATTTCATCAGTCTCTATTCATTTTTCTTTCAGGTTCTACATTAATGTATATACAATGTATCTGTGTCATATTTGTGATGAAAAATCCCTCTATTTCGTTGATTTCTTAATAAACACCATCAAGATACTAGAGGTGAGCAACAGTAACATGTGAATGGGGCCAACATTGAAATTTTTTCAAATTGTATCTGTATGCATTGAAATTCAACCTGGAAAGACTATTCACATGCCTTACCAATATGGGAGGGTTTCTGGACTCAAATTTGACTGACACACCCACTTTNNNNGACACACCCACTTTCTTCCATCATCAATGCATCATGTAAACCATAAACCCGACTATTTTTCATATGTTCTAGTAGATATCTTAATGATTCCAAGTTTCATATTTGTATTTGACTGAAGGTCCATCTATCTTGCAAAGTATCAATTTAGATTTCAAGTTGATTATAAACCAAATATGAAATGAATCCAAGCTTCATCATTTGATATCGTCACAAGAGAGATGAATGTAAATAATCTTGCGATGAATTTGTTATACTATCGACGACAAAAGTTCATCAATAATTGTATGCCATTAGTATGTAATTTTGTACGAAAATAATGGATCTTGGAGAATACACCATGGTCAAGTAATGATGAACGAGGAACGAAAATTGCATGAGGACTAGACACGTCCAACAACAGGGACCTGCGAATGGGGCCAACGTTGAAATTTTTTCAAACTGCTTATGTATGCTCTAAAAATTTCCATGGATAGACTATTGGCATGCCTTAATTATATGGGAGGGTTTCTAGACTCCAATTTGAGTGACACACCCACTTTCTTCCATCATCACTTCATCATGTAAACCATAAACCCTAATGTTCTTTCAAAGCACCTAATTTGGTTGACACAAGTTTTAGGCTTTCATCGATCTTTATTCATTTTTATTTTAGGTTCTACATTAATGTATATACAATGTATCTGATTCATAGAAGTGATTAAAAATCCCTCTATTTCATTGATTTCTTAATCAACACCATCAAGATACTAGAGGTGAGAAACAATGACATGTGAATGGGGCCAATGTCGAAATGTTTTCAAATTGTATCTATATGCATTGAAATTTGACCTGGATATACTATTTGCATGCCTTACCGATATGGGAGTGTTTCTGGACTCAAACTTTACTGACACACCCACTTTCTTCCATGATCAATGCATCATGTAAACCATAAACCCTAATTTTCTTTCAAAGTACCCAATTTGGTTGATGCAAGTTTTAGGCTTTTGTTGGTCTTTCATATGTCTCATCAAACTTTAGTATTTGTCATTGTTTGGTCAGTTGTTACTCATTAAGGGGATAAGATGAGGCATTATTGAAATTTCCTCGAGCTCTTCCAATATTGCCTTGTATTTTATTCTTGTATATGTCGTCAGCTATCTACCATAACATCTAAGAAAGGAAACGATTTTTCTAATGGAATATTACCACCAAATTATAATTCAACCTTTGTCCCCTCAGGGCCTTATACTTAGCTTCCATATTTTGCGGTGGATAACTTTCCCCACTACCCTATTCAACAAAGTGTTAGCTTCCATATTTATAGGACCATGCAAATAATTCTTTCTATTCTGAAATATGTTAATTGCTTGGCTAGCAATTCTATCCTTAACTCAATTCCCATTAGGATGTGTTGAGGTTCATTCTTCATTTCTACATTAATTTTTTGAGTGGGTATACATTCCTTGTATTTAAGAACAACTTAGTTAGTATGGTCATGGGATACCTTCATTGAATTTTACATTTACCAGTGGTAACATTGGTCAAGCCATGTGATGGGTAATTTTCCTTCTCATCATTCACTTGAGTGGATTCTTCCCTTTGGTTTTAGTTATTAGTTTCGATTCTATATTATAGCAACAAAAAACTTAGATTATCCATCTTCCAATGCTACAATGATCCACTATCAAATTATTTATTACCTCTAAGCAATCCTCTAGTTATACTACCCTTTCCTTTTGCATTCCTACAGTTCATCTTGTTTGCTTCTAGAGGATTCACTAGAAATAGCCAACTCCTCATTCACTATTGAAACTTATTAAATCAATAATTATTCAATATTCTCATGTTTTTTAATGCAATTGTGTTGGCTCACCAATCATCAATGACTATTTCTCCTTCTTGGTGGTCACAATTTTGGTTTCTCTAACTATTTTTGTCTCCATCATAATGATTATTCTATAATGACCATCCAATATGAAATGTTCATTGATCACCTTGTCGAAGTGATTGATGGATTTTATTGTCAACCAACAACTCCAGTGGCCTCAATTTTGATTTCTCTAACTTTCCCCATGCATCCTTCATCATATTGTTTACTATGGAACCATAATCTAATAACATATTGGTTAGAGAGCGATCTCCTATTTCCATATGTATTTTTGTGCTCCATCCTTGTCTAAGATCATAATGTTTGTAACTTATACTCCTTGTTTCATCGTATCAATAAATGTTTGGTATTGATGTCATTAATAGTCTAATTGATTGTCATGATAGCCCTATGAATATGTAGAATTAATTATTCCCAAGTTTCTCATAGATCACCTTGTTGAAGCCCTAGTTATAGATTTTAGCATCTATCATCTCATTGTTCAATAATGTGTAGGTCAACATGAATTATAGAGTTCTCTTATTTGTATCATGCATTCCATGTTCTATGGAAATCGACACAAATTCTCTCTCTTGTGCTACTTTGAACATTCTTTGCATTTGGTTCCTCATTTCTCTAGTAACGATTGAACATTATTTGTATTTGTTTGAAGACAAATACAATGAATTTACAATTCTCTACTAATGATTCTCTTGTTATTTTGGTGTCACTAGACACATTTTCATTTTCACCTATGTCAATTGACATAGCCATGACCTTTGTATTCTCGATATTGTAGGGCCATGTTTTGGTAGGCTTTGATGTTTTTTCAGTGCTCTTCATGTCAAAATGTTGTATTAGGGGTTATGGTAGTTAATCTCATTAGGAGTTACAAGTCAGATAAAGGTTACATTGGTTTAGAATTGTGCTTTATAGGGATTAGGGGTTAATGTTTATAGGGGTTAGGTATGGATAGAATTAAGGGTTAGGTGATAGGGATGATAAGGGTTATAGTGTTATGGAGTAAAGTGGTTATATGGTTTGAGTATTATAAGGATTAATTTTTGTGAGATATAGGTATTAGGTGATTAGGGTTAATAAGTTAGGATTTAACTATTTGGGGTTTATAAGTTATAAATTATAGAGGTTATAAGTGATTAGGGTTAACATAGGTGATAGAATAGTACTAATAATGTATAGATGTAATAGTTAATGTACATGTTTGGGGTTATAAGGGTTAAATTATCAAGGGATTAGGGGTTTGGGATTCTAAAAATTGTAGTGGTAGTGAGTCAAATGCATTTGGGGAAACAAATTATAGTTATTATAAGGGTTAATGGTCATATGTTCTTAGGGGTTAGATGGTTACTCGGTAATAGTGGTTGTATGTAATATTATTAAAAATTATAGTTACAGGGGTTTAGGCGAGATCTAGAAGAGATTTCATGAAGATATCTACTTGTTGATATACTAAAGGAACAAATATTAGCACACATTGTCCTTGAGCATGAGGTTGCCAAATTTAGTGCATCCAAATATCCATGTGATTTGTCTTCTGATGATTCATTGGATTATGAACAAGCTCAATGGTACTTTGATTTTCACAAAGGTGGAATGAGTTTGTGGAGGAAGACCAAGTTGATCAAGCATCATCTATATCTAGGGAAGATGCTTCCCGACATGAACTTCACTAGCATAGTTGTCATTAGTGGATAAGAGAATAACAACTTGTTTCTTCTTAGAACACTAAAAAATTGGTCCAGATCCAAGAGAAAATAATTATCCCAAGGTATATATTATTGTTGGACACACCCACCACACTTAAAGGGGGGGTGAATGAGTATGGGGATCTTTTTCCCAAAACTTCCCTCTTACATAAAAAATCCTTAGTTAACATTCAAAATTTTATCATTACTCATTGTTTTCATTTATAATCAATTAGATGTGAATACATATCAACAACATATAATCAATAAATCATCTCCACAAGGAACACAAAGAACACAAGATGTAAGTACAATTTTTCTTTCTATTATGGACTTCAATCCGGGGGTTTTTGAGCAACAATTGAATAAAGTACAAATCTACAAGAGCACCAGATCTATATGCAATACTCATCTTACATTCTCAGCAACAACTGAGATGAGGCAACAATCCTAAACATATATCAATCTATCAACATAAACAAGTGCATCAATCATGCACCAACCTGTGCCAAACAACCTGTAATCAACTTGTACCATAAACATGTGCATCCAACCATGTACAAAGTATATACAAATCATGTGTCAAATACTCATAAATATGTACCAACATCATCAACTATACACCTCATGTATGTGCCAACTCATCAACTTCTTGTCTCAACCATGACTAGTTTTGGATTAGTCAACAACCTCAACTTGAAATAATCATAACTTTGTACCTGTAATGAATAAAGCTATGAAATTGATAAAAAAATTTATTCAGTGTTATTTATGCAATTCCTCTAGGTGGAACTACTTGGAACCTCTCATAAAAGGCGTTATAGCAAAAATGGCATGCCTTGCTGAATTTTGTCTTATTATAGAGAGCGACCTTGTAGAGCGTTGACCACACGAAATATGCATTCAATTGATCTGAAATTATTACAAAACATACTAAAGCCTATACACTAACCAACACATTTTGTCTCACTAAATTTGGATTTGTTATGAATAAGTTATGACATTTTTACCCGAAACACTTGTTTTTGACTAGTTTCAGGAC
>CBVK0103113993.1:0-11838 GCA_900067695.1 Picea abies
ATTAACCACAGTTAATCATTTAAATATTACTATTCAGGCTTTGAGTTTTTCATAGCCACCCTGGACTAGTTTATGCTGGCTGTGTTTTCCCACTCTGGCCTTTGTTGCTTTGGATGTGTCTGGTAGCCTACATATGGAATTTTTGAAAAAAAAATAGATATTGGAATTGTTACTTAAAACAGGAAAGAAAAACATAAATGCTCATATTTCACTGATAATATGACATGTGTTGTACCTTTCTTGACCAGTTCGTGGTTGTCATCCTTGTTTTTTAAACAATTTCTCCTTTGCATCCTCTATTAGCACCTTCCACTCTTTCTCAGAAACCATGGGAGGGCGCTCGTGCTTTAGGTTTATTTGCAATTTATCCTTATACTGGGCCCTGGTGTATTTTAAATTCTCATCAGCTAACTTTGTAACCACTTTCTTGTTGAAAGTGTTGTTGAACAAGTTCACCATGTGATCTATTAAATCATCTTTCTTTTTTCTATCTTGGCCATTCCACTGTGTGCGAATGGTGGGGCCAAACAACTCCAATGCTTTGTCATGTAAGTTTCTATAGAAAATAGTGTTTCCTATAGTAACATATTATCCATTAATCAAATAATAATCTCAAGTTGTAATCCATTTCAATTTCATTAAAAAAATGAATCAATTAATGGGACAATTACTTGAAATCTTCTGAATCTTTATCGGAACACATGCGTCATCCACCAGAAAGGTGACATCCAGTGATCCAGTGCTTTTAATTCGTTATGCTCCATGCAGAATAGTATCATGTGCACTTACACTATTTTCCTTTCCAAAGTCATCTTGTGGAGTCCCAGGCTCTGACTCATCATGCTATGGCATGTCATGCCGGTCAAAATCACCATGGATTCAAGGGGAACCTCAAGAGGCTCAAAAATCCTCACTTGCACTTTGCTATGTCAACCTTTGTTTTGCATTGGACCCTCACTGCTACCTATAGCAATTGAAGGATCTGCAGGTTCCCCACGCACGGGGTTTAAAAAATCCTACAAATAGAAAACTTTTCTTTATCAGATCATATACAAAATATAAAACTAAAAAACAGATATGAAATTGTCATAGCTAATAAAAATATGTAAAGATGCCACTTACCCCATAATCAGTTATTGTAATTTGTAGCTCTACAATTCTTACCATGTCCTCCTGTGTCAGGGGTCTTTTGCTAATCAAACCTAGATATTCCATGTTAGCCTTCTTCAAGGCCTTTGTTACAGTTGTCATTGGGTTTGTCGAATAATATATTTTGTCCTCATCGATATCCTCTGTGGGAGCCTGGACCGATGTTTACACAATAAATCAATCAACAAAATTTATGAAATTCACCTCTAACATTAAAAAAATGAAATATTGCAGTAATATCAGAAAAACAATAACAAAATTTCATAAATTTAGTTGTTGTAGTCATAAGTTGTTATTGTATTTAACATTTACCTGGTGAGGCACTGAGGGTTCCTTTCCATGGTCACCCTAGAGAGATGTAACAGGTGAAACTCTGACACGTTCACCCTGAACAGAAGTTGACACAATAAATCAATCAACAAAAGTTATGAAATTCACCTGTAACATTTAAAAAATGAAATATTGGATAATATCGGAAAAAAAATAACGAAATTTCATAAATTTAGTTGTTGTAGTCATAAGTTTTTATTGTATTTAACATTTACCTGGTGAGGCACTGAGGGTGCCTTTCCACGGTCACCCTGGAGAGATGTAACGGGTGAAAATCGAACATGTTCACCCTGGACAGAAGTTGACACAATAAATCAATCAACAAAAGTTATGAAAATCACTTGTAAAATTTAAAAAATGAAATATTGGAGTAATATCAGAAAAAAAAAATAGTGAAATTTCATAAATTTAGTTGTTGTAGTCATAAGTTGTTACTGTATTTAACATTTACCTGGTGAGGCACTACGGGTGCCTTGCCACGGTTACCCTGGAGAGATGTATCGAGTGATTTTCTACCACGGTCACCCTGGACAGATGTTGACACAATAAATCAATCAATAAAAGTTAGTAAATTCACCTGTAACATTAAGAAAATGAAACATTGCAGTAATAACAGAAAAAGAAAAAAAAAATGAAATTTATGAAATTTAGTTGTTGTAGTCAAAAAATTTTACTATATTTAACATTTACCTGGTGAGGCACTGTGGGTGCCTTGCCACGGTCACCCTGGAGAGATGTATCGGGTGATTTTCTACCACGGTCACCCTGGACAGATGTTGACACAATAAATCAATCAATAAAAGTTATGAAATTCACCTATAACATTAAGAAAATGAAATATTGCAATAATAACAAAAAAATAATAATGAAATTTAGTTGTTGTAGTCATAATGTTTTACTATATTTAACATTTACCTGGTGAGGCACTGCAGGTGCCTTGCCACGGTCACCCTAGAGAGATGTATCAGGTGATTTTCTACCACGGTCACCCTGGATAGATGTTGACACAATAAATCAATCAATCGAAGTTAAGAAATTCACCTGTAACATTAAGAAAATGAAATATTGCAGTGATAACCGAAAAAAAAAATAATGAAATTTATGAAATTTAGTTGTTGTAGTCATAATTTTTTACTTTATTTAACATTTACCTAGTGAGGCACTGTGGGTGCCTTTCCATGGTCACCCTCTCCATCTATTCGATTTAAGTTGTAATCGATCAACAACTCTTCACCTAGAACTATTGTTTTTGTTGCACATACAAATATACGATTTCCTTCGCATGCCTCAAATATGCAATTTGGTTTCTTAGTTGCTTCCACTGGTCGTGTACTATTTATAAAGCCTACAATGTTTCCAGTAGATTTTGGCCTTCCATCAATATACATAGTTGCCCCTTTATTTTGGTTGTTATCTAGTAGTTGTATATAATTTGCGGCAACTCCGTATCTCCGCATACTTTGCGTATATCGGACCAACATCAACCAGTGATTGTATTTGTATAATGGTCCGACATACTCCATCAATTCAGTTACAGTGCCATAGCCAACCTTTATGCCATCCATGGAAAATAACCCCAATCCATGTAAGGACGAAGGAGAAATGTGATACATCCTCCCACCGATGAAGAAATCAGTGTCCACTTCAGGTAGCTTCTTAGGTGCCCATCGTTGCACTAGATGTTTATACCTCAAGGGAAACTCAATGTCACCTATGCTCTCAGCATCATAATTGCATGACCCTCCGTTGGCAATAAAAAATTGTATGAGGGTACGAAATATTTTCCTTACCTTTTCCAACCTAGTTGATCTAGAACCGGTAGATCTAGTACAACACGTTTCACTTTCAACCTCTCTTACTATATCTTGATCATCACTCAAGGAAGATAGAACCGAAAGATACCTATTTGGTGGTACCTACACTCGTTAAAACAAGAAGATAAGTTACCGTGCCAATATACATTTTTGGTACCAACACAGTTGCATATAGTTGCATTTAGTTGCATAAAGTTGAAATTGCCACACCGATCCGTCATATAGTTGCATAAAGTTGAAATTGCCACACCGATCCGTCATATAGTTGCATAAAGTTGAAATTTCCACACCTAGTTGCATATAGTTGCATAAGTTGCATATAGTTGCATAAGTTGTAATATAGTTGCATAAGTTGCATATAGTTGCATATAGTCGCATATAGTTGCATAAGTTGCAATAAAGTTGCATAAGTTGCAATATAGTTGCATAAGTTGCATAAGTTGCATAGCTACATATAGTTGCATATAGTTGCATACGAAATTGTTGCAATATAGTTGCATATAGTTGCAATATAGTTGCATAAGTTGCATAAGTTGCATATAGTTGCATAAGTTGCAATATAGTACCAACATAGTTGCATATAGTTGCATTTAGTTGCATTTAGTTGCATAAAGTTGAAATTGCCACACCTATCTGTCATATAGTTGCATATAGTTGAATAGTTTCATAAGTTACATATAGTTGCATAGTTGCATAAGTTGCATATAGTGGGAGAGGACCCCTGGATTGGTTGTGGGGATAAGTTTGGGCTTCCGCTACATATGATACAACTCTTGAGAGAAATATTATACCTTAATCTCAACCAAGTTCTTAATATCTCATTGATTTCAATATGGGGACAAGAATGGAAGCATGCAGGGGATATTACTTTTAGAGGCGAGGATGCAAATATTTGGGAATAATACATTGAAAAACTTAGAGCAATTCATGTTAGTATTAAAGATGAGGAGGATTGTTTGATCTAATCAAAAAATTCATCTAGTGATTACACTCCCAAGGCAGAATATAAGGTTTTATGTTCCAATGATCATATGGGGGTTCAAGTGTGGTAGAAGAAAGTGTGAAAGTTTAAATGTCATTTAAAGACTCATATTTTCATGTGGTTGTTGCTTATTAATAAGGCACTTTCATGGGAAATCCTATAGAAAAGGATTGCATGTTGTCTTAGGAGGTGTCCTTTGTGCAAGGAAAATGAAGAGTCAAATTTACATCTTATCATGACATGTTCATATGATATTCATGTATGGGAGGAAGTGAAAGGTTTAACTAGGTTAAGAAATATTTGGAGTGATTCTTCAATTGAGGAGGGTTTAAGATCCTAGTGTGAAAATGAGAATGTAAAGAGGTTTAGAGCTTATCCTTTGTTATTATCTTAGGGTATATGGCTCACTAAGAATGTTTAATTTTTTGAGGAAAAATCCATCCCTCTGTGTTAGTGTGTTACTCAATCATTAAACATATTAACTAGTTTCAATCAAGTGATAAAGGATAAACCTAATTAAAAAATACCAAAGGAGAACATTGATAAATTTGGAGCTTGTGCATGCTTTGATAGTTTTTCAGCATATATTCAAAGAAAGGAATTATATTGCATATGGTTTTTCAAAGGTTGGGATACAGTTGGCTTGTGGTGAATGGATCATCAAAGAATAGGATGTGGAAATGTTTCTAAATATACACATCTTCCTTTTTTTGAAAACTTCAATAGATGAACCATTGTTACTGGATCATGAAATTATAAGATAGTTGTGTTAACATATAGAGAAAAAAATATATAGAGAAAAAAGTCGGTAATTTCATTCCATCATTAATAGTGAAAAAATGCAGCTTGTATTGGACTTGGTAGACTAACTTCGTCAAGCTTTGTGGCTTGGGAACTGTGGGACTTGTATCTACCATTTTCATATGAATTACATGAGGGATACTTTTTTAACTTAACCTATTTTGGTATTTTCAATAAGTAAAGGTTCCACTTCCCAAAAGGAACAATTTTCCTCCAAAAAACATCAAAAAATAAAGACATTCATTGGATATATTTTAAGGGAGACTATACATCCTCAAACATCAATATCCTATATAGAATAATTATATTTGAAAGAGCTCTCTCATGGATTTGTTTCCATTGATATCGATATATAATAGGATCAACTTACCTTCCTCTTAATCTCGTGACTCCTTGGCCAAAGAATTATCTCCTTCATTGTGCTCATGATAGATGTGGGAGTTGTATACTACTTCAAATTCTAACCTCATAATTACCTAGCCCTATTTTATGAATCTTAAAAATATGATATGCGAGAAATGAGCCTGACCATTCAACCAATCACAAACTACCTTGGAATATAAGAATGTCTAAAGTTGTTGTATCTCCAAATTTATGTCCACCTTCATCATTGTGATCACACTGATTATGTCTACATAGTTATTAGATTTTACCCTGTACCTCTTTTTATTGAGATCATGTGGTCATTATGGTGAATGAGCTCACTAGTGATGTTTTGTGCATCAATTCCCCTGGAAGAACCATCACAAAGTCTATACATGAATATATGATCAAATTCTAGAGGTAGAACTTGTCTAATGGTATCTCCAACTCTTATGGGTTTGCAAGCCATTGACAAGTATTTTATTTTGAACATTGTCTCGATAAGGGATGGTCATTTTCCTTTGAATATTTCTTCATTCTGTGAGATCCAAAGGCCCCACATAACATGTAAAGGTAGAGAAACCAGGTCTTGTGGACTTCCATGAGATTTTAAACTAGTTGTTCCAAGATTCTATCATTGTGTTCCTAGCCCAAATTTGGTATCTTCCTTGTTATCCTAAATCACTCCAAACCTCCATCGAGGAATGACATTTAACCAATATTTGTAGACCTAATTTCACATTTTTCTTGTAGAAGTTATAGAGACTCGATCCCTCCTTATCTCTTTTGAGTAAATTATCCCATACAGGGAGTTTGTTTGTGAAGGGAAATCCATGCAAAAAATTTGGCCTTGGGCAGTGTCCAAATCCTCTAGAGACCACTCCACCACCATGGATTCCTTGCCTCCAAATTCTACAATGAGAGGGTAGTATAACCCATTTTCACACTATACATGCCCTCTTATTGATTTTTTGTCCATACAAAATAGTATTCACTTTCATATAAGACAATGGAAATGTTATCCAAGACTGTCTATATAGATTCTAGTGCCCATGGAATTTCTCTTCCTGACCAATGCCAAATGTTGTTATCCACCCTGAATTCCATCAATTTGTTGCTTCCTCCCTATATACATCTGATAGGTAGCAAAAAATTCTATCATTTAGAAAATATATCATCTCCAATAGATAGTGTACCCCTTGACCAAGACCAATGATCGCATCTTTATTAATTAGATCTTGACGACCATCTCAAATAGACTAGGTTAGATGGTCCCCAATGGTATTAAAAATTTACATAATCACTTTCCAAAACAAGGATCCATCAATAAACCTTTGCAAAGAAGATCAAATCCACTCATAAAATTTCATAGGAAATATGTATTTTCAGTAACATACTTGCCACCACAACCCTCTTTTTGCAATTAGTTTCCAAATTCCTTTAGTCATTAGGGATCTAGAAAAAAAATTATGTCTTTTAGGCCCCATCCTCTCTCTAAATTTGACCTTGTTATCAACTCTCATTTTACCAATAGAATATTATTAGAGTTCTCTTTCCATGACCATAGATAGTGAAAGCATAGGGATTCAAAAACGCATTTTATAAGAATCACCCTTCTAGCATGAGAGATCTGTTTGTTGTACCAGTGATCTACTCTTGTTTTCAACCCGTCAAGGAGCCACAACCAGTGTTTGCATTGGTATTCATTTTCTTTTAGCATGAACTACATGTATATAAAACAACCATCATTTTTCACTACAATGAAAGGGAGGAACTTCAAGATCATTTCTCTCATGGCCTATGAGACATGATAAAAGTATATGGATGACTTTTGAGAATTTATGTCCATTCCAATGGAGGAGGAAAAAAACTTTAGAATGTGATATAGACACTTTGTGTTTTGAGTCGTAGCAGTTCCAAACAAGAGTATACAATCAACAAATAAGATATGAGACAAAGATTATATTAGCATAGATATTCACATATTTGTAGTTCCTAGATTGAATTTCATGGTGAATATGCTTGCTTAGGCCATTATAAACTATAAAAAAAAGTGGAGAGGAGAGAGGGAAACCTAGCCAAAAGCCTCAGGAAGGAAGAAATAAATATGAAGCAGATCCATTTACAAGGACAAAGAAGTAGACTGATTTATAGCATTCTTACAACTAGTTTATGAAGAGACCTGAAAAACCCACTTGGGTATGGATAAGACACGAGAAAATCCAATTTAACCAATCAAAAACATTTGGTGGGTCAATTTTGAGCATAAATGCATGTCTAGCATTTTTTTTTATAGTGTACAAGGCTCCTTAGGATATACCTACAATGTCATGAATGTTGCAATCATCTAGGAATCCAAATTTCTCCATGTTAATATGCTAGGAGAGATGGGGCTTGAGTATGCATGAAATGGTTTTGGCTATGATTTTGTAAACACAAGTACATAGAGAAATGTGACAATATTGCTCAAAACCCTCTGGCTCCTCCTCTTTTGGAATATTTTCTATAAAATTGGCATTAAAAGGGGAGTGTATCTTACCTACCTCTTTGGATTCTTTGTTTATTTCCAATAAGGTCATTTTCCAACATCAATCCACCCATTGTAGAAAGAAGTTATACTCATAATATCCCAAATTTTTTCCCATGGAGGTTCAAAGTAAACCTTCTTATATGCTAAACCCAAAAAAAAATCATTTGTTTTAAACCCATGCATTCAGTGCCTTCCCAGTAGTTTACTTTCCAAATGGAATTGGATGTCTTCCTAGCCTATGCTTGTTAGTGGAAAATTTTAGTGTTGTTATTTTCCTTGATAAGCCATAGAGATCTACTCCTCATCATTCATTGGCCTCCTGCCATGCTATGATCTTTATCTTTTCTTTTTGAAGCACATTATGCTCCAATAATACCTCCTCATTAATCCCTACATCCAGATATGTCCCATGTAGATTTGAGATATTTCCCTCTATAAACACTAGGGCCTCGTTACGTGGGAAAGTAGATTTATCCCAACCCATTAATAGGGATTTTACATTATTGCAATTTTTTCTACAGCTTTACCATAGCATGGTTTAGGTCATCAATTGTGTAGGCTTCCTAGTTTTGAGTAATCATGGTTCTATACTCCTTGTAAGACAACTAATGAGGATTGAACTTAAAGGGCACCAATAGTTTTTAATCCTTTGTATCTATCTCCAGTTTGATGGGGTGGTGGTATAATTTTAATTCCTTCAAAACTATGGATTTGTATGAGGGGAGATTCATGACCAGATCCTTCTTTGTGAGGAATTAGTTCAATCTTGTACTTATCTCCTGAGTGTCACCCCTTGTATTTGACCAAGTAGCCTATGGAACTAAAGGTTCAACATGTGACTATAAGTTGGGTATCTAATATCTTAAAGAAATAATTTGCTAGAGGACCGAGTCGAGAATGAGCACCAAGCATATTTTTTATTGATGAAAAGTAAAATTTAGGTCCCCCTGAGAATTAGCATGGGGAGGTCTAATAGGCCCTAGACTACCAATTTATCCTATAAGGGCCTCCTATTGTGAGATGGGGCATATGCATTGAGGATGTCCAACAAAAATTTCAATTCCTTTGGAGAGAAATGATTCAAGATACAGTGTGTCGAGCTTACCTTATCCCAAAAAATCATTAACTAACACCATTTGAGAGCCTAATCCATCGAAGTTTCCTTCCACACTTTCAACCTGGAATACATTTCTTTAGGTGCTTTTGGGAATATTACTCTAAATACATAGTTTCTTGTAATATTAGAATATTGTCTTTGTGTTTCTATATGATATTTTAAAGGGTGTGTTGTGTTGAGGCCACCCCTATAAGTCGTGGACGTTGTACAATGCCATTGGATAGTCTTGGAACAAGCTAGTTTGAAGATTGACTCCTTGTATCACAAGTTGGAAACCTTTGTGGACCAATCAGAAGCATGGTTGTATCCCAGGAAGAAGTCTAACAATAGAGTGGAGGACATCACAATAGTACAACAAAGACCGGTAAACGGTCATTTTATTACATGTTGTTTAAGTGGAGAGAACCATTATGTTAAACATTGTCCATGGAAGACTGTAACCTTGGAAGAAAACCATAAGAAGTAGGATTTAAGAGAAATATTAGAGGTTTTGGACACCCCAGGGATGGTTTGGGGCGACACCAAGAAGAAAGGAAAAGACCCTAACCAATCTATATAAGCCATCGTAAAATTTAAGCGAGCAGACGGTGCCAAGAAAAAAAATGGGCGTAAGCCTATTGTTTGTTGGGTGTGTGTAGAGGACCATTATTGAAGGAGATCAAGATCATTTTGAAACCTAGGGGAGGGTTGATCTAATAAGGGCTCCTGATATTGTTACTTGTTTACCCAAGATTACCTCCTTTTATGATTTTTATTTGGTCTATGTCATATAGTACTTTATACCTCTTGTAGTTGTTGAAATACTTGACATCATTGACTCAATACCCCCTGATTGTAGTTGATACTCTTTTACTCTAGCTCGGATGTTGTATTTTCTCTAAGTGGATATTGTGGGGGAATAAAAACACTTCCTTGTTTGTTGAGGAGACACTATGCCTAGTCTATCCTCCTTTAACTTATGGAATACGAGATATTATCCTCTACCTCTGCTAACCTCACATGTGGATTTTTTTTAACTTCAACGATCTCCTCATCCACTAAGGCATGTTCAGAAGGTGGTTTTTTTCCCACTAAGATTGAGCTCTTCCATGTTTCGTTTACCCTTTCGAGATCCTTCCAATGTTTCTACTCCCATATGTATTGGTAAGAATCACTGAAGTTTGTTTGGGAGATATATGGACATGAAATATTTGTTTCCCATGGGATTTGCAAAGGGTGCATTGATAGGGGATGTTTTTGTAGTCAAACATTCACACAAAACTATGCTTTCCTAGCTCTATAAGAATAATGTCAGGAAGTCAAGAGATAGGAGAAAGAGGTCAAATCATTTCCTCCATCCGTGTTCCCTCCTCCGGTGAAAAACCATGTGCCCTCCTCCTCTGTAAATCATGTGCCCTCCTCCTCTGCAAATCGTGTGCCCTAGCCTCTGCTGATCCGTCATGATCTTTTAATGACTTATGGTTGAGTTTTAATTTTGCATGCGTTAATTAACCATTTGAGAAANNATTAACCATTTGAGAAACTTAATGAAAGAATGAGGAAAGAAGAGGAATTATGACATAAATATACACATTTTCATATCTGAAATGAAATATAAGACAACAAACCATAACACGCAGATTCACAATGAAGTTCGGCACAACTTTGCCTACGTCTCTGGGCCTTTTTCTCTGTGGGAGAGGCTTCTTTATTTCTGCTCAAAAGCTCAAAAGTACATTTCTGCAATGCCAAATGGCTACAAGACTAATCTGTTCATGTTCTTCCAGATCTCCAGAACCATGCAAAGAAAACGGCACGCAAAACGGACGTCAGGAGCTCCCAGAAATGGTCTGACAGCGTCTCCTCCTCAAAAGCTTCTCTGCACCAAAATGAATTTGGCTTGGCTTCTCTTTAGCATAAATCTGCTCTGAATGCCCCCTATGGCCTCAAACAGGCCTGGGTTATATAGCTGGGAAGTTGGTTGCTCATCTCCAACTTCCTCCAAGTATTTAGGCTCCAAAACTATCCAATAACTCCCAAAAATGGAGTAAATACATTAAAAATAGGTTTAATTAACGATAAAAACCCAAAATTAGTTTAAAAAACCACTTTTTAACTATAATATAGTTGAAATTGGGCATAAGCCCCCTTCTTCCCAGTGCGCGCCCCCTTGACAGGGTCATATGGGTTCATATGGCCAAGCGTTGGCCCCTCTCCATACAATACTTTGCAATATAATTTTTAATGTGGGTTTTACAACATAAGAAATAATTTGGTGTATTGGAAAAGACCATTTCTTAAGGTGTTGGGCTTGGTGGTGGTCATGGGTTCAAAACCCATGGACCCAAAAACATATTTTTTTTAAACATGCCACTTCAACTGATGATTGGGTGCCACGTGGCTGCCCATGACTGGGCCATATGGCATCTCCCCATTTGATGGATTAATGCCACTTGTTAGTTATTGACTGGTCCAGTTGCCTACCACATGTCTGCCTTGTCAGCAAACCTGCCCAATCACCATCATCCAGAGAGTGCCACATCATCTCCTGCACAGTCAGCATGCTGATGTCATCAACATTGACTTTTGACCAATTGACCTTTAAATTTTTACCTGTTTGGGCTTTCGATCAGAACGCGATAACTTTCGCATACATAACCCATTTGAAAAAGTAAATATACTGCCAGAATTAGGAAGACGAGATGAACACAATGGTGTTGGTTTCATTGAATTATGAGCACTTTCATTTTTGGGCATTTTTCAAGCCCTATCA
>CBVK0103114000.1:0-11818 GCA_900067695.1 Picea abies
GCTCTTCCGATCTCACAGAAGACACAATGAACCACTAGCAGTGCATGGACTAAGAATAATTTTCTCACCAATGTGCAACTATAAGATCAATAAGATGGATAAATTTTGAGATGAAGGATCCTTCAAAGTTCAATGGAAACATAGATGCCATTGAGCTTGCCAATATCATCATCTATTGGGTGGACCTAAAGAAACACATTGAAGCATTATATGTGACACGAAATCTACTCCTGTGAGGTAGCAGGAATACATAAAGACTCTCTATATACTTATTTGTGTTAGTCTTGAAAATGTGGTTCATGTCATTAAAGAATAGGAGTTGTGAGAATAGTTCATTGGTCAAAAAAAGACTACAAATAAGCACACTGTGGAGGGAATACCCTTGTTCATTGGAAATATTGATCCAATGCAGTATATTAATACCTATGAAGCAATGTTTACATGCATGGGTAGCTTGGTCAAGAAATATACTTACAATTTTGTGCATGCACCAGGACCACTCCCAGAGACTTGTTTTTTTCACAAAGAAACCTGGTGTTAGACTAAGGACCAGGAAGGTTTGTGGTCTCAATTTTGTGCAATATTTAATTTTTTAAAGGCTACCACATAGATTACGAGGATGTTGTAGAAGGTGAAGAACTTATTTTTCAAATAAGGTCAAGATTTTGAAAGGCTTGATCCATGTGAGGAGCATCAACATTTTCTCATGGGGTAGAAGGAACAAGCAATTTGTTTGTAGGTTTATAAGGATGAAGAGGAATTCAATGAGGAATTACCTCATCTATGGTTCAATGATATGGAAGGAGACCACATAGTCTAGGATGTTGTGGTAAAGTCCCCCCTAAAAATAAGTGAAACCCCACTTGGATCAAGACCCCTTCTTTGATCCAAGACAAAAGGAAAACAAATGGTAACTACTTTCCCTTTAGACATGTTTCAACAATCAAAGTAAGAGGAAAGAGATGGATGACATACCTTTTTACGATGGTTGTCCTCACTGCTCCATCCTTTTGACCTTGATATCCAAGCTCCTAGGCGCAAGAAAAGACCTGCAAAATAACAAGACAATATCCCTTTCTTCCACACTATAATGTTAAGTAAAAATAGATCCATGTACGATGATTTTCACAACAATAGACATGTAAACACTTAAACGCATAAACATGAAAGGAATAGGCCAATTTATATATTAATGGAAAGCAATAATGAAGCAATTACAATCAAATTTGATGTTGCAACAACTCCTCCAAAGCTCTCCTATCCAACCCTCTCTTGAATGCTTCAAGATCAAAAGTATGATGCTCTCATGGATTATACGCCTCTTTCACTCAAGCATGACCCTCATTATATAGTGGTTTGAGGCATAAGAAATTTGAGATATCTTGGGGAAATGGTTGAGGATTTAGCTCATGAGGTTGGGATTTGGTGCCTAGGATGGAGCAAAGAGATATGGCTCAAATCCTTGACCCAAACAAACTTAGATCTCCCCAATTCTTTCCCTTAGAAAAAGGTGGAATGGTTGCAACCTCTTCATCCCTCTCTTAACACCGAGTACATGGATACTATTGCTCCCTAAGACACTCTAGGGGGGCGAAAGTCTAGATTTCATAACTCTTTGTGTATGGGAAAGGGGGTGATGATCCTCAAGTATGGTCAAAATATTAAGTAAAAAGATGGTATTTCAACCTTCAAATGATATGTTTCTCTTCCAACTTGTCTAGGGAACATGACAAGTACTCCCACATGGTCATGAATTTGTGACACTTAATAAAGTGCATGTGACACTTAATAAAGTGCATGCGACACTTAGTAAGGTGCACACGACACTTGATAAATTGCATGCAACACTTAGTAAGGTGCATATGACACTTGATAAGGTGCATACAACACTTAGTATAATGTGATACATAAGTTCGACACTTAGTAGAATGTGATACATAAGCACGACACTTAGTAGTGTGGGAATTTGGTGTGATAATGAATGCCACTTGAAGTGTGAAGTAAGAAGAAAAGTTGATGGTCAAAACACTTTACAAAAATATGCATGTGAGGGTGCTGGAATAGAAGAGTTGGATGGAAGCCACAAACAAACATCAAACAATATATATGTATCATCTTCGAGGTAGGCATACCCATTCTCAGAATAAATTGACTCAAGGCATGTTTGTCGAACAATACACTACGAATCCATGAAAGCACTAACTAAGGATATGGCTACCAAAGATACAATGTGGATCCATATCTCCATGACTCAATTAGGTCATAGCCACAAAATAATACACAATGGAGCTACAATATGGCAAAACATAGCCATAGACCAATACAAAGTGGATATATGTGACAACATATATATTAGTGAGATCACCAACATGATGATCATACTAGAATCTTCCAAGTACTCAGAAAATCTCTATCGCAACCTAGGTAAGGCACGTAACAGAGGTGCGTTCCTAGGGTCTTCGTCCCAATCCCAATGTGGTACGATTCTAGCCATGTGAATAAATGTGTCGATGTCGAACATGGTAGAAACCACTTGATTAATGGTCATTGATGTATACCGTTAACAAGTGTGAGGGAAATCACCAATGATGAAAATGACTCCCAAGGTACCCTAGTACATTCCAATGAATGTGAATAAATGTGTTGAGGTCTAACATCCGTTGAATCATTTGATCATAGGTCAATGTTGTAAACCTACTGTCGAAAGCGAGGAAACCTGTCGTTGATGCATGCAGGTTCCAAGGTAATAATTGGTTTCTAAATCTAATTCTCAGATAATGTGTTGAAGTTGACATGAAAAGACTCATCGAAGGAGGGCCATGATGTATCCCTCATCATCAACATGAAACTGAAACAGGAAAGTGATGTAAGATGGTGGATTAAATGAGTATGGATTGACACGAGAATGAAAACTGGTGATGTTGTAGAAAGGTTGGTTTGAGGTGAAACTTCCCTTGAACATTGTGAGGCATGAAAAATGACTTGGCAACATTGACTCGACTAAGAGATAGACCAAAACATAACACGACGATCATCAAGGAACTCTTTGGGTGAGCCGAAGGAGTACGAAGACTCAAAAATTGTATGACTCAGAGACAAGCAGATTACCCAACTGTAAGATGAGACACAAATAGGTTCCATGTTTAAGGGTGACAACTACCAATTTCCATAATGATTTCCAAAAATTGATCCACTTCCTTTAATTCCCCCCCCACCATGATTGGCGAGTACCTATTTGTTTTTTAACGAGCTTGAGGGGGATACAAAATGCTCCATAAAGCTCATCTTTGATGAGTCCCTTATCAAATGTTTAACAAACCTGAAGAAGGAGGGGTTCAGTCCCATATGGGTCCTTTGATGCATAATTTTATGAGCCCAAAGAAGGAAAGCTCGGTGGTCTTTTCATGTTTAGAGAGTCTGAAAAGGTCTTAAAGAAGACTACAAGGGTGTTCTTTTTCATAAATTAGTCCCTCGAGCCCGAAAAAGTATAAAACAATACAAGGGAAAACTCTTCTAGCCAAGGTTGACTAGAGTATTCATTTTTCATAATTAGTCCATCTAGTACGAAAAAGGGTTAAACTTACACCGAATAGACGCCCTTTCAAATTCTTTTAACGAGTGTGAAAGGAAACAAGCTCACTCAATAATATTTTCATGTTTAGGGAGTCTGAAAAGAGATTAAAGGAGACTCCAAAGAGTTCCTTTTCTTATAGTTTTTACGAGCCTGAAAAAGTGATAAAAATATGATCGGTTCTACCTCAAAGAGTTCCAATTTCATATAGTTTTTACAAGCCCGAAAAGTGATAAAATAATGCTTGATTGTCTGCTTCAATTTTTAACAAGCTTCACACAGAAAGCGAACTATGCTCGGGGTCGGTTTCATTTTTACATGAGGTTGAAACAGAGAATAAAATTGTGCTTGGGGTCGGTTTCATTTTTACACAATCTTTAAACATAGAATAAAACCATGCTCGGGGTCGATTTCATTTTTACACGAGCTTGAAATAGAGAATAAAATTGTGCTCTGGGTCAGTTTAATTTTTACATGAGCTTGAAATAGAGAATAAAAATGTGCTTGAGGTTGGTTTCATTTTTACATGATCTTGAAACAGAGAATAAAACTATGCTTGAGGTCATTTTCATTTTTACATGATATTGAAACAGAGAATGAAACTATGCTCGAGTGATACCCATTAACAAGTTTTCTTCCAAACATAATGTCCAAAGGTTGGTACTTTTCCCCCAACATGATTGGCAAAACCTAGCAAATTAACTCCAGCATGATGTCCAAAGGTTGGAGACATGCCCCCCAAGCTTCGTTTCATCCTTCGATTCTTCTTTTGCACCCAAAATGACTCTTGGATACTAATAGGAATAGGTTCACCAAAGAGGGAGGAAGAAAGAGGGTTAACTGACATAGGAAAATGAAATGAAGGTTTAGGTACGAGATTTAGTGGAAGACTTGAATTAATTGGAGGGGGGTTCGTTTCATTTTTTAACGATCTTGACACAAACAATGAACTATGCTCATAGTCATATGTTTCATTTTTTAACGAGCTTGACACATGAAAGTAACTATACTCATAAACCTTGATCATGGATTCCAAGAGGTCTTCATAAGACAAAAGAATAATTGTTTGGAAGGAATACTTGTCAAAAGACTCACCATGTTTAAAAGGGGGGAGAACATGCTCTCATGTCCCTAGGAAGGGAGTTACATGTCAACTACTAGATCTAAGTCCAAAGAAGGTGAGCATACAAAGAGAGGCTCCTTCTCATTCAGAGTTGAATGCATGGGACATGATGCCACATAATTAACTTGTGGTGGGTGGGATACCACTTGCATATAAGGAACATTCATGTGAGTCGGATGTTTGGCAGTCAGATAATGACTAATGAATGAAACTGGACAATGATCACAATGTTTCCATTATGAGGGAAATGCATCACTCGAAAGAGTGTGGACACAACATATTTCATATTGTAAACATAGTCCCTCCCAAGGAGCAAATTAAAGTCCAAGGGGCAGTGGAATATCATAACATCAATACATATAGTTTTCCCTCCTAAGGTGATGGGAAGCTGAGGAAGGATCCCTAAAGGTTCGCTAGATCTTCTATTAAAATCCCACAGATGATGGGTATCTGACACAAGCTGAGGGGAACCCATAGCTTGCCAAGCAGTTGAGGATATAATGCTAATAAAAGCACCTTCGTCAACAATAGTGCTATGTACCATGATCTTATCACAAACCTACACGATAATTTGGAAAGGTAGGTAGGAAGGAAGGCGAGGCTCCATCATAATATTCCAATAAAAGGAAATGACCTCAGTGTTTTGAGGGGGTTCCATTGAAACGGGTGAAATTCCCCCTAGTCTGTAGGAATATGAAGTGACAAGAAAGAAATGAACGGTATCCACTTCACTCTCCAAGGTAAGAGTGGGATCGATCAAGGATGGAATCATACCAACCACTTCATCAGCCAATGGTTGGTTGGAAGAAGGTTCATGGGAAGAAATTGGAGGTTGTTGCTGGGAAATAGAAATGTCTCCCAATAATTGCAAAGCTTCATCCATACACATTCAAAGGTAAGTGCGGTGCATTTCTCTGGATAACCAACAAGGAATCTTGAATTGACCCTTTTTCCCCCCAACCTGATGATTACTGGTGGATGGGTGTTCACCAACATGACCTACAATGGCTGACGACATGGGTTGTTCAAAACCCTAAGAACACACTTTTAAAACCTCTGGAATATGAGGGAAATCCTTAAGAAGGTAGTCACCCTTACAAATCCCGCAAGGGGATTTGGTCTTGTGATGTGTGTTGGTAGACTTGTCAATATCATCAACACTCCCAACATGATTATTAGTGGCTGGTTTATTGCCCCCTTGGTTATTTTTCTTCTTCTCCTGAGCCTCCTGGTTACTAGCATTAAGAATTTCACCAGGCAAAGAAGAAGAAAGGGAAGAATACACAACATGCAAAAAAGGAAAAGGGTCAACATGAGGTTGATGTTCTTAGGATGCAGGGCTTGCATTCAAAGCACCAAGAGTATTCAGGATCACTGGAGTGGAAAATAACCATATGGGTAATCTTATAGTGAATCTAGGAAGACTCAATGTAGCAATGTAAGGAAGACCAATGTTTCCAAAAGAAGGAAAGACATAAGGTTCCCAATGAAAAGGGGTTCCTTGATTGGTAAGATCTGGAAGTGTTGCCATAGACACAGACTCAATCTAGGGTTTGATAAATAAAAGAACACACAATACCATAGTCCCTATAAGATAAGAGAAAGCAAACAATTCTCCTGTAATAGAGAGAAAGGAAGTAAGGATCTTCCAGAGATGGGAGATGAGGTCGTCAAGGAAGAAAAGAGAGACAATTACCCACAACTAATTCGTAATGGAATTCCAGAGGTGCAAGTACTAGATGCAACGAAGTTCCTTCCTAAGGATCCAAAATTGTGTGTTTTACGTTTGTCTTAGGTACTAACAGTACCACCACTGCAGTCACCTGGGAAGGTAACCTAGGAAAAGAAACTATGACTATTACTTCGTGCTTGGTGGTTGGGAGGAATGGTCGTGGGAGAGGGATTCTGTGAATGGGTAGGGAATGTAAGACAAATGTATTTGACCCGAAGCAACTCAGATAGTGGTGTCACCTCGAGGACTTGCGACTAATAATATTTCCCCCTTGACTTGCATAACCCCACAGAGAGAGAGTGTTGGGGACCAATCCAAACACTCTTCTTGAATTCTCCTACTGTGTGACTCCTATGTTAGAGGAGATTTCCCAACAAACACTTCACGTTACTAATGGATTTTTTCTTATTAGTGTTCCTAGTTTTTTTTCAGTGGCCTTGGATAATTTACTCTCCACCCTACAACCAAGGCCCTAAAATCCTAGACTTGTTGGTTTTCTATAAAAAAAAAATTATAATTGATTTTAGATTATGTGCTTGTTCCTTTTATGGTTGTTGCTACTCAAAAGGGTAAATGGAAGTGAAACTTATGATGTGATTGTTATCCCCTATCCTAGGGATAACTAAGGAGATTATGTCTCGAGGTCCACAGGTCCTAGACATGGAGTACTGAGAGCCATATGACTTGAGCTTGGCCCTGGAGATCCCATATTTTCTTCATTGCTTCCTATCTATCAAAAACAACAACATCCATCCCATCATCGTGATTTTGAAGCAACAATGGGTCTTGTTCGATGAGGTAATGAGTCTGGGTTTCATGGTATGTGTCACTCTGATTTTTGAGCATTTGAATATGTGCACTGAACCCTCTTTTGTTTCATAACGTTTGCTTGGAAATTATGCTCTTTAACTTGTCCACACCCGGAGGGATGACATATAGCCCTAGTAAGTTGGTTCCCTTAGGTTTGAGTTTCCACTGGGTGGGTCTATGAAAGGTCATCATCCATTCCTTCCATAGTTACCACTTTTCCTCATTGTCCCTCTCATCTTTCCGCTACCTTGGTTTGGGCATTGGGTTTGCCAAGTTAGTAAGGGTTTTACCTTACCTTGTGGGAAGAAGGGGCTAAAGGCCCAGAGGAAAAAAGTAGCTGGAAAAAGTTAAAAGCCAAAATGCAACCTTGAGATGCTTCGCCCAGGGATTCCCGAGAAAGCAATAAATGGCTTCTCAGTAAGAAAAGGGGACCCATAAAATGAAATAAAACTCATGGTATAGCTGGTGGATAGGAGGTCTCATCATGAGCCAACCTATTAGGTCCATGGGCATGTAGCGGTATGACACTGCCATCCATTTGGTCACCAAACCAGGGTAGTGTCTCTTGGTGGCATATCCAAGAGAAAGGGGTTCTCATCACGAGCCAACCTTCTCATTTTCGTGAAGTACTTGTGGGTAACACTGTCATCACTGGTCACCATGCCAAGACAGTGTCATCCAACTATTCTCTTGAAAAGAAAAAGAAATAAGACAAAGAAAAAATGACATTGAATGGGATAGGAAACATTGACATCCATGACAAGGTGCAACTCGCCCTCTACAGAGGCACCCATAGGTAAGACCTACATTTCCCTGTTATCACTGCCCCTTGCCCAAACATTCCCTACACCATCTCATACATCTACATGACCTAGATTGGTCTTCACCTAGGAAGCACCCCAAATTTGATGAGGATTTTCCCAATAGGATATCTTGAGACCCTCTCCAAACCTGGCTTGTTAAACTGCATAACATCTTTGATCATTTGTCTGGGTAAAGGGGGGTTTGATGCACATTTTTGGGTAATTTGATTATTAGATGTGATTGACATTACTATGATCCATGTGACTTATGAGCCCATGGAGGGCGTACTTCTTGTTGCTATAGGACCATGCCCGATGGACATGTATATATGGGGAGATGATTAGTTTGGACCTTCATGGGGCTAAAATCCCACCAAATGGATGTTGTGACCCCAACCAGGGGTAGAGAGACACCAAAGGCTTGCATTGGAGAAAAAGAAGGATGTTCCACTAGAGACACTTTGGTAGGCCTGGACCTAGGGGGATCTTGTTCTCCCCCTTGAACGTTGGCCTCGGGAGGCGCATGATGTCACCTTTGTGACCCTAGACGTCATCCAATGTCATATGGACATGATGGAGGAAGCTGTGTGCCAAGTGGCATGTGTGGCATCATCCAGAGGCCTTGGAAGGCCTAATGTTTTGCTCATGGGGCCTAACATCCCACCTATGAGGCCCAACGTCACCATAAGAGGGCATGACGTCACCTCTACTGCATATGTTAGGGTTTAATTCTTTAATTTTATGTAAAAACAAGTTTTTTGATGTAATTTGGCCATGTCAGCCTTTTTTGACCTAAATTGTAATTAAAGGTCATGATTATTGTATAAATAAGGGACAAATCTCTTAAATTTTTCATCATCTTTCACTCACACAAGTGTGAGGTCTGAAATTCGGCCCTGTTTAAGGGTACTTGGCTGAAACTAAGTGGTGCACAACTTCTTGGAGAGGCTATTCTTGGTGTGTTTTGGCATTTTCATGGTGGAAAGTCTTCAACTAGGGTTTTGTGGCTAGATTATTCTTGATGAAGTAAGTAAAATATGCAATTCTTCATTTATTTTGAATGGTTATGGTACATTTGCTTGTTCATTTCTAAGATTATGAAAATGCTAGTTTGAAACCCTAGCGGAGAAGCACATGTTATTGTCCTTTTCCTCATAATTTTCCACCTACTTGATTTTGCTAGAAAACATCTCTTTTGAAAAATACACTAGAGCCCTATATTTGTAGCACTCTAGTAGCATTGCTTCATTAACTTCATATATTTTATTTCAAGCTTGATCTAAGGAAGAAGGAAATCTCTAGGTCCTAAGGATACCTACTTTTTAGCATTTTTCTTCTTCTAGGGTTTTAGATATTGAGGCCTTAGGTTACTAACACCTCAATCATCTTACTCATCCCTTTAGATCACCTATTATCATTTGTATTTTCCTCTAAGAATTGTCGCTGCAAATTTTGACTCCATTACCCTAAAAGGCAGTAGTTCACTCCTTGCAAGTGATTGATTGTCCAAAACAACTCTTAAACCATCTTCCCTAAGACTTTTACTAACTCTTTCTAACTCTAGATTAGACTAACTCACTAACTAATTTGCTATTGTTGCAAAATATTGCTACAACCATCTATAACAACAACAAATTCATCCTAAAAGCAAGATTAAAAGCTAATTATACATTGCCATTTTTGCTTCTGACAACTATTATCATTATGTCAATTTTAGGCTATTATTTCTTGTCACTCTTAAAGCATTATTGAGGCATAATTGTGTAGTTGTTGCTAAATATACATTGTTGTTATAAATATTTATATTGCTTCAGTTTTACATCATTTTGTTTATCTTTCAAGAATTCATGGTTTTATGAAGCACTGACATCATATGGTACTTGCAAACAATATTTCTTTGTGTTGTCTTGTTCTGGGCAGGTACACTTAAATTATCTTTTGCTTCATCTCATTAAAAACTTTGAGCTTCTTATATGAGTGACCTATGAGAGGGGTGGGATATTCTCATAACTTTTACCTTAGCCTTCTCAAACCCTCAGGTCACTGGGGATGTCTCCCCTGGAGTACTACTCCTAAATAGAAAGAGGTATCATATTAAGGTGACAATGATACGACATCCTCCTTGTTACAACAATTTAATATCCACTTGTCTTTGGCTTTGGGAAAGTACAAATTGCGCGATACCATTTTGGCGCCATTGCTGGGGAACACTGAGTCAATCTTCCTCAAAGATGACACTTTTCAGTAAGCCTTTCCTCAAAAGCCTTTATCTTACAAAGCTTACCTAGCGAATCCACTGAGGGTGATCCCCTCATCCCTTTTATAGTCTTAAGAAAATTATCCGGTGACTCCACAAAACTTAGGGAAATATACCAACCCTCCCAAGTCTGTATACCAACCCTCCCAAGTCCTTCAGAAGAAAACCTCCCCAAAACTCTCTTATAGTAAAATCATTATTTGGAGGCAATCTTCCTTTAAACATAATGTCTAGCGCATGAACTTAGACTGTTAATCCAAATCAAGCTAATAGCCATAAACAATGGTCTTCCAAGCTCTTCAAACCGTTAGACATGACAAACATACTAGGATACCCTAGGAAAATGCCCCCTAAGTATAAGAAATGGTTGCCTAAATTCATTGGTAATGATGTAGTCAGCGTCGAGGATCATATGAGCAACTTCTGGGCCTTCTTTCAGCTTCATCCCATTAGTGATCATGCTGAAGACTTAGCTATGAAATTGTTCTCTACTACCCTCCATGATGGCGCTAGACGATGGTACAATGGTCTCCCTGATGCTAGTATTAAAACCATGGATAAATTGGAGGAAATATTCCTCAAATGATGGAGTGTCAAGGAAGACCCCAACATGCTGTTGATAACGATGAATACCTTCACAAAACAAGAGAATGAAATTGTTAGATAATTTCATGATAAATTTGAAAACTTAATGCAAAAGATCCCAGTGAGCCATCATCCTTCAGATACTTTCCTTCTCTTTCTTTAAATCAAATCCTTTACAGGACAGATGGGATATCTCCCCGGAGATAAACCCCCTAAAACAATCCAATAAGCCCAAGAGGTAGCTACAAGGATTGAAGACAACCTATTGTCATCTAGAGTTGATCCTTTCTCTGCCCCAAGAGTCAAAATGGATGCTAAACCTAAGATAGTCCATAATGTTGAACCTACCTCACATATTAGCGCTAGCTTAGCAAAGCCACAATTGACTGTAGATGGCATGGTAAAAACCCAAGAATTAATGATGAATAGGATTGCCAACTTAGAAAGATCTCAACAATAAGCTCCTAGGGTTCCTTACAGAGGGCAATTCCAGAAAGGAACTCAAGTTTTTAAATTGAAAAATGATCAAGAAGTTCTGAATACTTTATCCCCCGCAAACATGGTAAATGAAAACCCTTGGTGCTGACAATTGTTGGGTATGTGTTATATTCTTTGCATGTGTGTGTGTGTGGGTGCGTCAGATATGACGACTGCGTCTGACTATCCCTTCACCTGTGGCTCTGCCGTGTGCGTCGGGCGCTTTCCTAGGGGGGGGCAGGTATGCCCCCCCCTGGTTACACGGAGCGTTCGGCACCGGGTGGTAGCCCGAGGCCGACGGGGTTTGGGGCAGCGCCCCGAAATTTTTCTTTTTTTGGGCGGTTTTTTGCTATTTTTAGCGGATTTTGCTATTTTTAGTTGATTTGTAAATTAATCCCGGATTAAGGGATTAGGGTTTTGGTATCTACGTAATACCTAAAAACATTGTATATATTGTATG
>CBVK0103114014.1:0-10481 GCA_900067695.1 Picea abies
TTTTTTTTTTTTTTTTTTTTTCCAATAATTTCTCTTTTATTCCTTATAGTCTTTTCAAACTTTTTTTTTCTTCATGCTTATCCTCTACTTATAGGCTCACCTTTTTTTCTTTCCTTATCTTTTCACCTTACCCACTCAACTAATTTCTTCACATTTCTCATGGTATTTACAGATTGGAACATCATTGACTCTCATGAGTTTGAATATCATACTTCTACCAATTTTGAACTACCAACTCCCTAAATTCCACCCTTGACCCTCTTATGTTTAGGGAAAGAATGATCATTTGGATACCTTTTCTAGGACCATTCCATATCCAAGGACCCATTTTATTGTTAGTTGTTTACCATCTCTCACTTCAATAACTTTTTTCTTGCAATAGTCATGTAGGATTTTCTTCCCATAGAAGGGGTGCGACTAGTTCCTCTAGCCATTCTATGTTTTATCCCCCCCCTCATCCATTGAAAATTATTTCCTAGCTCAAAGGATATACCATAATTTCCCTTGGGATTATTCCCCCCCTCACTCTTTAAGGATTGGATTAGAGAGGTGGATTTTTGGAGAAGATGGAGGGTGTTTGGATATCATCTTGTTGGGTATTTTAATGACATAATGGGAACTTAAGTATTGAGGATTCCCTAAGGCTTCCATATCTATTTCGACAATGAGGGATAAATAATATTGTACACTTTTTTTTTTCTTTCATCTTCCAAATTAGATACATAGAAATTTTTAGGGCTGTGAAAGGTCATACATTGTTGAGCGAAAGTTTTGAAGTTGGATTTCAGAGGAGGAACTTATAAAATGTTAGAAGGATGTTGATATAGAATAACTGGAACCTTGGATTAATTTCCACCATTACCAACAAAAACACCTCTATCCTTTACTACTTCTACCTCATTTCCTCCATTTTTGGACATATAATTTCCCAATGGATCCTCTATTTTCCTTAGAAACTGAAATACCTTGTGGATTTTCCCCTTTTTTCTCCTTCCTCCAAACCCATTTTTCTTTCTTCTTCATGAAATCCTTCCAGACATGTCCTATATCATGAAAACACAAATAACAAAAGGGAAATTTCCAATAATCTAGGTGTTGTATATATTTACCAATTTACCCATTAAATGTCAATTTAAACAGGGAAACCCTCATGGAGGTAAAATTCAAGTAAGATTCTAATGATTATTTTATCCACCTAATTCCATAATTATTCTTCAAAATATAAGAACTTTCCCAAGATATTACTTAATTTCTTAAGAATATCTTTGTAACTCTAGAGTTCCATAGGATGCCTTGACATCATTACCATATCGGTTGAATGTTGATGGTTTTAATTTGGGATGGATACCCAATCTCAAACCCTATCTTCCATTGTTTAAAAAATAGAATCGAAGGACCCCAATACCAATGATTACTCATTATCTTCATTGCATTTGTTTCAACTTTGAACTTCAAACATAGCCACCCTCGAAGAAGAATGTGATATTTAGGAAAATACCTTAAGACCTTGACCCAATTATCCTCCAACCAAATTCTTAAGGTTTCCCCTTTGACATGCTTTCCCATGAAGTTCCCTATGAGGGTTTTTTTATTAGCCCCTTTATTGCTTCCATCCCTACATCTTCACTAATAATAATTTTAACCCACTCTTTATTTGACCTAATACACTTCTCATTTATTTTCTTCTTTACCACCTCCCTTTATATTTCCTTCCTTCCATTATCAGATAAACCCTCGCCCCTTGACTTATCCTCCCAATTATTCTCCAACCAAATTATTAAGGTCCCCCCTTGACATGCTTTCCCATGAATTTCCCTATGAGGTTTTTTTTATCAACCCCTTTAGTTATTCCATCCCTACATCTCCACCAATAGCCATTTTAACCCACTCTTTCTTTGAACTAATACAATTTTGATTTATTTTCTTCTTGACCACATTCCTTTCTATTTACTTCTTCCCCATTAGAAAACCGATTGCCCCTCAACTTGTCCTCCCAATTATCCTCCAACAAAATTCTCAAGGTTTCCCCTTTGACATGCTTGCTCATGAAACACCCTATGAGGGTTTTTTTACTAACCCATTTATTGATTCCATCACTACATCTCGACTAATAACCATTTTAACCCACTCTTTCTTTGACCTTAACACTTTTGATTTCTTTTCTTCTTGACTGCCTTCCTTTCTATTTCCTTGCTAACCCCTTGCCCCTTAACTTATCCTCCAACCAAATGAGAGAGAGAGAGAGAGAGAGAGAGAGAGAGAGAGAGAGAGCCCACCATAATGGAAACAATAATATAACAATAGAAGTGTAATGGCTCAATACCTAGGGGTTTAATATGCTCCATTCATTAAAATAAGTTTCTCCCTTAATGCTTGATTAGTTGTGGATGATTTTGTATGAATAATTCATCCTTCCAAGTTGAATCCTTGATTGGAAAGTTATTCAAATTGATGAGGAATTTCGTAATTCCTCTTGGCATGTTCTTCCACTTTTGTTTCTCCTACAAATACAACTGTGTACCTCCCCATGATAATGGTATGTTTTCAAGAAATCAACCTCAAAATAGTACCAAAATCAATACCTATATACTTTCCCATGATCACTCTTTCTAACTCTTTTAAACCACCACAAAACGAGCTTTTGATAAAAAATCATGATGAATTTAAGTTGACACATATTATAATGCCTTGATTTGGTATTTGTTTCCTAGGAACGTCCCCATACTTTATTGTTTATGGGAAATAAGCCATCCCACCCCTGAACATATTTCTGCCTTCCCTTCAACTCACACAACAGTCACGTGAGAGACGTTTCCCTACCATCCAAAAAAGGATAAACACCTTGATCAAAATATAAGAGGATAGATCCAAAGTCAAGACAAAGTTTGATGCTCACCAAAAGACCATAAAATGGTGGTTTGATAAGAAATCTGCTAGAGAAAAGGATTTTTAGATTGGTGATCTGGTTCTGATGAAAATGCATCGAGAGCTTGGCTATGAGTATGTAAAAAAACCCAATATGAGGATGAATATGATGCAGGGGGGATAAATGTAAAATTATGTAGATATACGATGGAAGAATGGTTGATGAGCCATGTATGATAAAGAGTTTCCTAGAGAATTGATAGATACAACGAATAGTGACCCATGTATTTCATTGGCTGGTTACTTTTTGTATGGAATTCAATAATGTTTATGTTTGTAGGTACAAGAGGAAGAATATCGAGGACAAAGAAGAAAGAAGACCAAATATTGTAGAAGACTGAAGATGAAAATAGGACCAGGGAAGACCAAAGATGATGATGGCCTAATGCGATCTCAAGTATTGGTTAATGGGGGAGTATGATAAAATAACTCCTACTTGTGATCATAAATATTTAATAAATTAAATTATGGATTTGTAATGAGGTAGACTAATTCTATAAGTCTACGTGAGTGTGAGAGATGAGGGGAAATTAGAGGAGTTAGGGATGGTGATCGCTTGAGAGATTCATCGAGATAAGTTGAGAGATTCATGGAGATATTGTGGAGGAAGTTGTGGAGATAATTATGGAGATGGTTTGAGATAACCATATAATTATATAATAGTTGTTATGGTCACCTTACATTATATAAGGGACCATTTGTACACTAAAATGAACACAAGAGAATGGTTGATTAATAAAAGGTCTCATTTGGGGGAATTGGAGCATATTTCATGGTGTCCATTGCTTTGAAAAATGTAGTGTATTTGTGTGTTTTTATTCAGTTTCACCTATGATTGCATCAGGTTCTAAAGTGGTACAAGCCACACAAAGATAAAGGAAAACACTCCAAATTTCAACAATTGTGGTCGAGTCCTTTCATAATTAAGGAAAATAATGGCATGGGCATGTATAAATTACATAACCTAGAAGGAGATGTGGATCTCCTCCTTGTCAATGGTTAAGTTCTGAAAAACTACTTCCTCTAGCCTTTCTAGGAATCTCCAGTGAACATAAAAAAAAGGAGCCAATCCTCCCCTTTTTATTAACTTTTAGTTCACTTTTCCTTTTTTGATTTTGTGTGTTTTTTTTTTCCCTATGCCTATTTCACTTTCATGTTTTCGATCTTGAAAAAAATTCTCTTCATCAAGGATTTTAATTACTCATATTTCTTAGAAACATTGGTCGTGTCACAAATCTTAACCTTGATCATAAGTGTGGCATACTCGAACCTAAAATCCTGAAAATTTGCATTTAATTTATAGACATGAATTTTTATGTGGTCTCAAAGATCATCACCGTGTATGGATCAAGGTCGGAATTCATAGAGGAACATGATTTAAATGACAGATGCACATTTTCATTCTCAATCTTGGAGAGAGCAAGCAAATGGTCACACTCAAGAGTAGACATTGTACTTCATGTGAAATAAATAGGCTAGTGCCAACACTTGAGAAGCATGTGTGGTCCTCAAGGCAAGCTGCAAAGAAAGGTAGATAATATATAATAAGGTCAAAAGATCTCACAATAACATGTTTCATATCACATGCCTTCAAGGAGAATTGAGATCCCCTCATCCACCTCTTTCTATAAATCAAGATAAATTTATCTTATAAAGGTAAAGGCTTGGGGTAAGGAAATTTATCTCATGTTGGACATGAAAGTATCTCCGTTGGGGTTATGGATGCTGGATGGCAGTGGAGTGAGGCTTGTGACACCAAGGTGACTTCATTGGGGCTATATATGCTGGTTGGTAGTGGAGTGAAATCAAATATATGTGTAATAAACTTGTATTTTCGACATTCTTGATGCATACATGCCTTGCAGTACCTCACTCGCCTCCCAAGATGGCTTAGCTTAAAAGAATAATGTTATGATTAACCAACACTAAGTATGATCATAAACTTGTTCTAGCCAGATACAAAACTATCTCATCTCATGATATGCTTTGAATTCAGTGGGACTTGCTTATTCTTCCTCTGGGTTATGCATATTAGTCTTGTTGTTTCTCAAACCATGTCTTCTATATGTTTAATGCATAGATTCATGGCTCCACTTAGTGTGTCGCCAATTGTTGTGCCAACATCAACAATTACCCTTTTTCTTGTTTTTTCTTATAAAACCAAATTTTTTCTCAAGAAATAGGGACCCTCCTTTATACTTTTTTCAAGGCGCTTTTATCATGTGAATAGAACCTAGGTTTTGCTTATGCAAGTTTGAGACCATTTTGGGTCATGTAATTAGCTTTTTCACCATCTCTTTGATTCACTAATACAAAAAATGTTGGCAGAGGAGAATTATCCCTTGTCGACATGATGAAGGAGGTCTTTCTTCCTCTGACAATACACCCAACGTCGATGACTTACCCAATTCATCACCGATTCACGAGGATGAGCCAACACTTGGCATTTTTTTAGCAACCTTCAAATGTTTCGACGATCAATATTTCTTCGTCTGCCAATACATTGATGCTTGTTGCTTTTCCTTGTGCCAATATATATCTCCTCCATATATTCTCCATTGAAGACACTGCTCTCTTTATCATATTATTACCACCAATGTTTTGGCAGTCCATCCTATTATCACAGGATTTGTACTTGTGCAAATCCCAACACAAGTCCCCCAAATATGCGTAACTATGGAAAATCCTACCAGTGTCACCATAGTAAGAAATTCCCTCATTTTAGTGATGGAGGAGATCCACCATAGGAGAGGCTTCCCCAATGACCTCAAGGGATCAAAGTATCAAGAAAAGTAGCCAAGCCTATCGCCCCCTCTCTTGATCACCTAAATATTAGTCTAGGTCAAAGGAAACTAAGATATATAAGGATGTTTGAGTACCTACGCATAAAAAGAACAATTTATAGAATATATGTTATGATTTCCAAGTAAAAAGATGCAATTAATACCTCATGACACTAGACAATGAAAATTGCAATGGGTGGTACAAATTTGCAGCCGTAAAATGGTCTTATAACAAAATACGAATTTGTAACAACATCAATAAAACATCTTAGAATCTCAACAATTGACCAAGAAAATTAAGCATGCATCACATAGAAAATGATCCAATTGCTTAAGAGAAATTCTGAGCAGATTAAACCACCTTTACAAGGGTGCATGCAACAGATAGAAGTGTATTAAGATGGCTATAGCAAAATTTTGCAACAACAAGTTTATTAGTGAGTTAGCGAGTGTTAGTGTTAGAAAAATTAGCAGAAATATTGAGAGAAATAAAGAGAGTGTTTGTTGATCAATTTCACCATAAGAGTGCTGCAAAATCAATTCCTTTGAGGACTATGGAGTTTTTATAACAACAATATGATACTGCTTGAATATTGAAATAGAAAAGACTAAGAGGTCGAGATTAAAGTCTAAGGTGCTAACACATTATGGCCTTAGGGTTTAAGCCTTAAAGATAAGGATTGATAGAGTGCAAGAACTTTTGGGCTCTAGAAACATTTTCTCCCTTCTTGATACTTCAACTAAGTCAAGAAATCAAATGTCTAGGGAAAAAATCATAAAGTGATATCACTTTAGGGCTTTAGGAGTCTAACCCTAGCAAGGATTCCTTCACAAATGTTGGACAAAATTAACCTTGTGAGAGGAGGAAGCACTTACACTCTTCTCTTAGGGTTTCACCAAGCAAGACATCTAGCATGAAAAAGAGAAATTACCATGAAGCATTGCTATCATAAAGATAAAATTGCAGAAATTTCACCTACTTCACCAAGATAGCATGAGATAAAACCCTAATTGCAGAAATTCCATCAAGTGATTGATGGTTGAGATTACTTCTCACACTCACTTAATATTTACATGCTTAGATTACATGTTAATTACTTTTATTACTTTCCTTAAATAACTCAATTAACTAATAAAAGCACTTTAATTAATTCATTTTAACTAAAGTAAAGTATCACACTTAGAAGGCTCTCGATGACTTCCACATGTTAGACACATGCTAATGTAGAAGTACCTTTATGATTCTACCACTAACATCAACAATATTGGCCTTGGCTCTCTGGGCATAGAAAGGATCTACCTTGCATGATGAAAGATTAACCTCAATTTTCATAGCAATTTCTTTAGCTTTATGGATTGTCTTTGGACCCTTGTCTTTGAGAAAGTATATAAAATGTCCCTAGAAACCTTTGATGTAGAGGAAGAGTAGATAATATCCCCCAGGGTGATGGTTTTTAGGGATTTGTTGAAGCAACATTTCAAACTTGGCATTAAATTCTCTAATAATTTCATTTTCTAATTTATTGATTTTGGTAAGTTGACTCAACAACATGCATGGATCCTCTTCGTTACTCCATATATTAAGAAAGGTTTCCTCAAGTTTATCCATAGTCTTGATGCTCTTATCAGGGAAGAGCATCTCATACCATCTCCTCGTGACATCGGTAAGAGTTGTTGGGAAAAGTTTCATTACTAAATCTTCAACATCATCACTTATAGGATCAAGTTGAAAGAAGGTCCAAAAATTAATCATATGTTCTTCAGCAATGGTCACATCATTACCAAGAAACTTGGGCAACCATTTCTTTTACTTTGGAGGCATTTGTCGAGGGTAACTATTTCTTGTGATTTGGAGGCATATATCGAGGGTATCATGGGGTAATAGACATATTCAAGGGTTCAAATATATTGGATTCCCATTGCTTTTGAGCCATTGTAGGAAAATGAAGGTTTCCACCAAACAAGGATTTCACTACAGGTGAGTTGTAGTGAACCCTTCTCTTGTAGGTCTTAGGAGGGTTAGTGTACCTCCTTGAAATTTGTGGAGTCACCCAATAATCAAACTTAGATAATCAAATGGAGGTGAGGTAATCACCCTCAGTGGAGTCACCAAATAAAATTTAGAGATAAGGGGTTCGGGAGAAATTTTATGAAAGATATGTCATTGCAGAGAATGATTCAATCCTCCTGGTCAATGGTGCCAAAATATTATCGCATGATTTGTACGTGTGAAAATTACCACCAAAATTCCCTAAATATTGCGTAACTATGGAAAATCCTACCAATCTCACCTTAGCAAGAAATTCCCTCATTTTAGTGATGGAAGAGGTCCACCACAGGGGAGGCTTCCCCGGTGACCTCAAGGGATCAAAGTAGCAAGTATTGTAGCCAAGCCTACCACCCCCTTTTCTTGATCATCTAAAAAAAAGTCTAGGTCAAGGATAGGAGAATGAAGTTGTTTGAGTACCTACCAAGAACAACAAAAATTGTATAGCAAATATATGATGATTTCCAAGCTCAAACATGCAATAAATATTCTTTGAAGACACTAGACAATGAAAATTTCAATGGCTGGTACAAATTTGCAGTAGTACACCAGTTTTATAACAACAACAAATAAAAAGAGCTTAGAATTTCAACAATTGATCAAGAAAATTAAGCATGTATCACATAGAACATTATCCAATTTCTTAGGAGAAATTCTGAGCAAGTTAGGACAACTTTCCAAGAGTGTATGCAGCAAATAAGAGTGTATTCAGATGGCTGTAGCAAACTTTTGCAACAGCGACAAGTTTACTAGCAAGTTAGTGAGTGTTAGTGTTAGCAAAATTAGTAGAAAGTTTGAGAGAATTGTAAGAGATTATTTGTTGATCGATTTCACCACAAGAGAGCTGTAATATCAGTGTCTTTGAGGGCTATGGAGTCTTTACAACAACATTACAACAATGCTCAAAGATTTAACAAGTATAAACCAAGAGGTGGGGCTTAAACTCTAAGGTGCTAGCACATTAGGGCCTTAGGGTTTAAACCTTAAAGAGAAGGATTGTTAGAGTGCAAGCACTTTTGGGCTCTAGCAACCTNNNAGAGAAGGATTGTTAGAGTGCAAGCACTTTTGGGCTCTAGCAACCTTTTCTCCCTTCTTGATCCTTCAACTAAATTAAAATCAAATGTCTAGGGATAAATTTTGAAAATGCTAGCACTTTAGGGCTTTAGGAGTCTAACCCTAGCAAGGATTCCTTCACAAATTTTGGACAAAATTATCCTTGTGAGAGGAGGAAGCACTTATGCTCCTCTCTTAGGGTTTCACCAAGAAAGATGTCTAGCATGAAAAAGAGAAATTACCATGAAACATTAATAGCATGAAGATAAAATTGCAGAAATTTAACTTACTTCACCAAGATAGCATGAGATAAAACCCTAATTGCAGAAATTCCATCCAAAAATCAGCAAAAGAATCCACAAATTGATCCTCCAAGCAAGTCACATAAGTGTAGAAGAGCAAGATTTCCAATAAAGGAAAAAATTTCAGACTTGTTCTTACAAATGGTGAATAATGAGTGATGATAAATGAAAATGAGTTGGTAATCTATTTACATGAGACCATATAAACCAATTTGTCCACTTAAAATTGTCAACAACAAATTAGAAGAGGGTCTACCCTCTTCATTTTCCTTTACAATATGTAAAAATGAAAAAAATATGAAATAGCCATGGGTTAATAGCCCTAGCTCGGGGGTGTCTTACCGTTAAGAACTAGAACACCAAGGCTACAGTTGGGAGGAACGTCTGTCCTCTGTAGAGGGTTGCACATTTCATTAAGATACGTGTTCTTATCTATTGTTTTTACCCATGTTGATTGTTGATATATTTGCTGTGCAATTTACTTCGGTTATCTTGTTTAGATGCTACTTGCTGTGACCATAATAATGCATCCAAATATTTATTTATGTGGTTGACTTTTGCTGTATGTTAATCAGTTGTTTCTATGCATAGTAAGAGTAATTATATTCATGTTTTTAAGCTGTATAAACAACTGTATGAGTTTGGTTTTCACGATGCGATATTTCAACATTTGTATTTTGTATCATAAATGTTTATTGGGTCATTTTAGTAGTGACGTGACCCAACTGGGGGATGGGTACGTTACAATACTATATTAGAGCTACTAGTTCAACATTGGACCCATATAGGCCAAGAACCAATGCAAATTTGGATAAATCATTTTTACATATTGCAGTCTGTGCGAATTTGGGGAAAAATGGTGGAGAACCATAGCAAAAATCCCCATATTTATGGTAAAATTCAAGTTTTGAATTGCCCAATAATGTCTGAGGTGTTTAATGGCTTCAATAGGCTAGGTCACAGACTTAAATTTGACCCACAAGGTTGTATTTCACATTTTAATGGCTATCATGGAGTTACAGGCAGTTTGGTAAATCAACGACCGAGACCGCGCTTGATCATGAGATCAACGACCGAGAATAAATTTGATAAATTTAAAAATTTGTAATTCTTCGACCATTTTGAAGGTCGATAAAATTAATGACCATGATTTATTTTTGTGATTGGGGGAGTGTATCAGATAGATGGTCTGTATTCATTTCAATGTTAGGAGAATGGAACAAAATTGATGGCCAAAATCATTTTGAGTAATAGATCGACGACTTAGATTCGTCCTGAGTTTTTTGTCAATAATTTCTAGGTATGGAAATTCACCAAAGAATTTGTTGACGACCAATGGTTGAATCGCTGAGTTGGGAGAAGAGTTGAGTT
>CBVK0103114015.1:0-12924 GCA_900067695.1 Picea abies
GACCAATGGTTGAATCGCTGAGTTGGGAGAAGAGTTGAGTTCGACCAAAATAAGTATTTGATCATCGAAGACCGATGGTTGGGGATTGACAGATTTTGGTCAATTTTTTTTCTAAGTGTCGAAATTCACTAACAAAATTCATTGATTGCCAACGGTCGGGGATCGACAAAATTTGGTGAATGTTTCATGCATTCAAATGCGATTGCTTATCGTCGATGGCTGGGAATTGGGGATTGTTATAATTCATTGAGATTTTTCATTCGATTGAGAGAAATATCAGATTGCTGATGGCTCATGATTGGGCATCAACAGATTTAGTGCAGTTCTTTAAGTCTTCCAAGAGAAGTAGCCGATCGTTGATGAAGGAAAGAGGATGATGGAATTATCATCCACGTGTCATGCCATGTCATCAACCATGTGTATGGCCACATCATCCAAGTTTACATCTAAGGATGATGTGTCATGCCATGCCAACGTCTACATGTTATGCCACGTCAACAAAGGGGTGATCGATAATCGATGGTCAAGGTTCAACGAATTTGTAGCAAGGATGTTTCCAAAGTAATTTTTGGATGGACAATGGCTGATGACCGGGAATTGGTGATATTTGTGGGCAATATTTTGTTTTGTGAGGAAAAATGACCGATGGTTGATGACTGACGATCGAGCGTCAGGGAGAACAGTTGGAAAGTTGGATTTCACAAAACGAAATTGTTGATCACCGATCGTCAATGGAGCTTGAATAAATTACTCAGATTTCATGCGATTTGAAATGGATGGCTCAAATTAAGAAGGCTGTTACAATAGTAAAATAATTGATTGTTTTTTTAGAATTTCTTAGGTTTTGAAGGTCATGAACTTGTGGGGTGATTTCGAGGCCCTAAACAACATTTTTAGGTAGTCGAAACCCACAAGAATAGAGTGTTACTAAGGTACACTCTATATTTGCAACTTAAATAAAAGAACTTGGAAATAACTATCTTAGTTAAACTATTCGCAAAACAGTTCTCGTATGAGAAAGTTACAGTGAAAACAATAAGGGCAAAATTTTGGCACCAGATAACTGCCGGAGGGCATAAATCCTTGCTCAGAAGTCCGTTTGGGGAACATGAGTATTCATGGAAATATTATAATCCATAGAAGACGACCATGGAGACAATTTTTGGATCTGGGTATGTAAAAATGATTTAGGAGTGAAAGAAGACACATGTAGCATATATGGATAATTGGGGAAAAACAGTCAAAACTTATCCGGGCCATAAATTTTAGCTTGGAGCTTGAATTTGAGAAAACAAATAGTTGTTGGAAATGTATTGAGGATAATAAGACATCTATCCACCCATAATTTTGAATTGGTTTCTAAAATTTTCTCACAAGTCAATAAAGTAATTCTATAGCAGTAAGAAAGTGGAAATTGCAACAAGTGGGTGTTGTAACTTCCTTCTCAAAACTCAGAACGAGGCATGAGTACAACCTTTGGAGAATTCTTTAAGAGAATAATGTGTTGATCATATTTTGACTTAGGGAATTGTTTTAATCATAAATTGATGAGAATAATAACATGTAATCTAATTAACGAATAAATTGAAACATGCTTAATTCTAAAAACAATTATTACATGCACATTATTGCAGAATTAGAGCTACATAAAAGAAGACTTTAGTCCTACATGAGAAATATAGATATGAAGGACGCTCAAGGGTCTTACAACCATGAAGAATAAATTAGAGGTATGCATGTCAGCATGGGTAATACTGAGATTGAATCTAATGGAAGAAGAGACATGTAGGAGCCTATAACTATGAGAAGCCTACAAAAATAAGTGCATAGATATATATCCAATAATGAAAGGATCATGAAATCTCAAGAGGAGATACTAAAAATCCTAAATATGATACATAAGCAAGTCAACAAAGATTCAGGCACACGGTGAGAATCTAGTGCCAGGAAAGTGGAAGTGTCTAGGCCTTATGATAGAAGGGATGATCATGGAGGATCTAAACGGTCAAGGAGTGTTAGCATGCATAAACATCATCATTATAGAGGGAACTCAACCATAAAAACATATGCATGTTCAAGGTTGGAAAGAAACCCAATAATATCTCCTGTCAGACATTAGAGAAGGAGACATAGGTCAGATATATTGCAAGGGGTACAGAAGAAAATCAAGACACCATGATTTGATGGAGAAAATAAGATAGGTGAAGATGCAAAAGCATGGTTTCTAGAAATGAGGAAATGTTTCCAGTTGCATAACTACTCATCAAATGCAGAAGCCATAATCACAACCTACAACCCTCAAGGAAAGGAATCTATGTGGTGGGATCAACTGAAGCAGGTTAAGCGCTTTGATGAGAAAATAATTTCTTAGAAGCATTTCAAGAAATATTTTCAGTAGTAGTAAATGTTAGAGTAAGATTATGACAAGAAAATGCAAGAGTTGTTGAAATCAAAATTTGGAACATGACCATGGATGAATATGAGAAAAATTCTTGGAAATTCTTAGATATGTGAGCTTCATCAGAGATGAGAAGGTCAAAATTCATAGGTTCTTGAGTGGAATTCCATCCTTCTACAAGGATAAAGTTCAGTTTGATGAGCCCAATAATTTAGAAGAAGCCATAAGAAAGGCCAAGTATTTGTATGAGAATAATAGAGGAAATCCATCTTTCTAAAGGGTCTGGGATGACAAGAAGAAAGGAAACATGGAAAAAAGGAAGAAAGGATTCAAACAACCTTTCATAATGAATATATCTCAAGCATATTAGCAAGGGAAGCCATCTAAAGGTGATCAAAAAATGATAGAGTCTTTGGGAAAGAGGCCAAGGAAAAACCCGATAAAGTGTTGGGGATGTGAAGGAGATAACATGTATAAAGATTTTCCTCATTGAGGAGATAAAAAGAATATTTTTCATAGCATCAAGAAGGAGGAGACAATATAGGGCGCGGGAAATAACATGACAAGGATCTATGAAACCTCGGACAATAGACAAACAAACTATCAATTCCACATGATTGAAGTGGAAGGTAAGATTTATAATCAATCCATAACTATTTTAATTTATTCTGGATCTAGTCATATCCATATAGATCCAAAGCTAATTGAAAGATTTAATTTGAAGAAAATTAAGTATGAAAAGTCTTGGTTAGTTCAAATAGCTACTGGAACCATGAGAAGAATTAATGATATTGTTAAATAATTCCCTATAAACAAGAATGGAACTAACACTAAGGAAGATTTGAACATCATACCATTGGGGTCTTATGACTGCTTGATTGGTATGGATTGGATAGAAAAGAATCACACTGTTTTAGATTGTTATAACAAGGTTTTCATATGTATTGATGATGAAGGGAATTCAAGGACAATGCAATATATTCTAAGGCCTATATCTGTCTAAGAGATTTCAACATTGCAACTGAAAATAAGTTTTAGAAAAGGGTGCTAGATATATGGAAGATCCAATGAAGGATAAAGAGACAAGCCTTGAATATTATCCAATCTTGAGAGAGTTTAAAGACGTGTTTGAGGATTTTCCAGGATTTCCACCAAAGAAGGATATCAATTTCTCTATTGACTTAATTCTTGGAGCTGCCCCAATATCTAAGACTCCCTACGTAATAAGCATGCCAGAGATAAATGAGTTACAAATGAAACTAGAATAGTTGTTAAATAAAGGGTACATACTCCCAAGTGTTTCTCCTTGGGGTGCCCCAGTTCTTTTTGGAAAAAATAAATATGGAACACTAAGGCTATATATTTAATTCAGACAAATAAAAAAGGCTACAATCAAGAATAATATCCTTTTCCAAGGAATGATGATCTTTTCGATCAATGGAAAGGAGAAAATACATTCTCCACGATTGAACTAGGGTCAGGATATAATCAAGTGAGAATCAAAGAAGAGGATACTAGCAAAACAACCTTCCAAATGAGGTATGGACACTATGAGTTTGTAGTGGTGCCCTTTGGGTTGACAAATGCACCAACTAAATATACGTGTCTAGTGAATGGGGTGTTCAAAGATTTTGTGGAAAAGTTTTTCATTTCATTCTTGGATGATATCCTTATCTGTTCCAAGACAAAGGAGGAGCATGCGAAACATTTGAGGATGGTACTACAAGTGTTAAGAGAGCACCAATTGTATGCAAAATTGAGTAAATGATTTTTTTTATCAAAAGAAGATCCATTATTTGGGTGACGTTTCAAAAGAGGGAATAACAATGGATTTATAAAAGATTAAAGTAATCAAGAGTTGGCCAGCACCAATAAACATTTCAGAGGTTAGATCATTTATCGATCTAACTAGTTATTATAGAAGGTTCATTGTGGGATTTTCCAAAATTGCACACCCAATAACATCTTTGAAAAATAAAGGAATAAATTTTGAATGGAGTGCTAAATGTGAAGACAATTTCCAATGCTTAAAGGATTTGTTAACCAAAGCACATATTTTAAAAGTTGTAGATCTAGATGATAATATTGTTGTGTGCACATATGCATGTAAGGAAGGGCTCAGTGGAGTTCTTATGCAAAATGGAAATGTAATTTGTTATGTGTCCAAAAAATTGAAGGAGCAAGAAACAATTTTTTCTACACATGAATTAGAGTTAGAAACCATAATATATGCCTTAAGAATGTGGAGACATTACCTTATGGGAAGAAAATTTGAATTAAGGATAGACCATAGTGGTCTTAAATATTTGTTTGAACAACTGACACTAAATGCTAGATAAACTAGATGGCTGGAATTCCTTAGTGAATACAACTTTTACATCAAGCACATAAAGGGAAAAAAGAACAAAGTGGTTGATGCACTCATCAGAAGTGTGCATAAAATGCATGCTACATCAATTAGTATGTGCAGAACATATTTGAAAGATACAATTCTAGAAGCTGTAACAATAGACCAACATTATGTGTAGGTTAAGGAAGGCTTACAAAAAAATAATACACAACATAAATATAAGGATTACAAGTTAGAAGAAGATGGAATCCTCTTATTCTAGAACAAAGTTTATGTTCCTAATTCTCTAAAATTAAGAAATTTAGTTTTAAAGGAGATGCATAATGTGCCATATGCTGGACATCCAAGATATTAGAAAACTATTACAGTTTTAAGAGACCAATATTTTTGGCCTGGTATGAAGAGTGATGCCACTGATTATTTAGCTAGATGCATGGAATGTCAGAAGGTGAAGGTTGAGAACATATGTCCAACAAGATTGCTGCAACCATTGCCCATTCCCAAATGGAAATGGGAAGTTTTCATTATCAATTTCATTACCAAATTTCCTAGGACAACAAGGAAACATGACCCCATCATGGTACTGGTGGACAAACTTACAAACGTTTCAAATTTCATTCCTGTAAAAGTAAGTCATAAACCAACCAATATTTCAGAAATTTCCATGAGATATTTCTATGCTACATGGTGTGCCTAAGACAATATTGTTAGATTGAGATCCCAAGTTCACTTCCAATTTTTGGAAGGGGTTGTTTAAGGGATTCGAGACAAATTTGAATTTCAATATAGCATATCACCTAGAGTTAGATGGGAAAACCAAGAGAATTAATAAGATAATTGAGAATATACTAAGAATGTATGTAATGGACAAGCCTTTTAGGTGGGAGGACTATATCCATTTAGTTGAGTTTTTCTACAATAATGGGTATAAGAATCATTGAAGATGAGCCCATTTGAAGCATTGTATGGTAGAAATGCAACACACCAATAAGTTGGGATAACCCAAAAGACATAGCTGTGATTGGGCCAGAGTTGTTAAAGGAAATGGAAGAATAAATGGTAAAAATTAGGCATAATTTAAAAGTTGCACAAGATCGATAGAAGAGCTATGCTGATAGGAAGAGAATGAATATAGAACTCAAAGTGGGAGAGCGTGTGTTCTTAAAATTTAAATCCAAGAGAAGATCGTTGAAATTGGGAAGTTTCCCAAAGTTGGCAGCGAGATATTGTAAGCCTTTTGAGGTCTTAGAAAAGAGAGGACCAATCACATACATGCTAACATTACTTGCATCCATTAGAATTCATAATGTGTTCGATGTGTCTTTATTGAAAAAGTATGTACTTGATCCTAATTATGTGATTGATTGGAATGTGATCTAGGTGGAACATGAAGGGGATTTCTGGGTGGAACCAGTGCATATCCTGGACCGGAAATTCAAAGTGCTTAGGAAAAATACATCGGCTTGGTAAAGGTTAAATGGACCTGTTACGGTCCTGAAGACACTACATGGGAGCATGAAGAAGCCAAGTGGGAAGCATACCCACAAAGTTTTGAAAATTTTGAAGAAAATTGAATGTACATTTGTACATAAGTGAACAAAGACTCCATTTTGGAAGTTGAAGTTCTTGGAACCACAACTCTAAGATTTCCTATCTAATCGATGTGTTGGTTTAGGGAAAATGGGATTTGTTTGTTGGAATTGTTGTGTGAGTCATTAAGTTGTGGAATTATCAAGTATTTTGATGTAATTTTTTTATATATGTCAATCTATAAATGGTATGGTTATGTGCACTGAGGACAGTGAAATTTGTAGGGGGAGGGGAAAATTTTTGTGTTAAGCATAATAATAATATGTATTCATTTCATTCTACTCATAAAATCTGGATCACCTACGGCATAAACTCATAAATGTTACTATGAACAAGTCAGAGATGATAGCCAACTTATTTACAATGATCTCACAGATCAAAGACCAGTTAGCAACCATTGCAGATCCAGTAGAAAATGTTGAACTAGTAACCACTACGCTAAATGGTTTCCCTCCCTCTTGGGACCCATTTTTCCAATGAATTTTTGCAATAAGGAAATTACCCAAGTTTGAAAATTTATGGGCAGATTGTTCTCAAGAGGAATCTAGATTGATGTCCAAGAAACAAAAATTAGATGATGAGGAAAACCAAGCACTTGTAGCACAAGTGAAGAAGAGAAAGGAAAGAGAAGAAGGAATTCCAAGGAAGTATAAGAATCCATGTCGTAAGAGGGATATGTGAAAGGTTCAATGCTTCAATTGCAGGAAGATGGGATATTATGTCACACAATGTCCTCACAAACATGAGAAGGAAAATAAGAAGAAGCACCATGCACATGCAGATGATGTTGAAGAACACAAACCCAAGGATGAATAATTTGTATATGTTTCAGCACTCACCAGAACCATCACTCAAGGAAGCGATACGTGTCTCATAGATAGTGGTGCTTCCAAGCATATGACAGGATTCATAAACTCTCTATCAAAATTAATAGAAAATTACTCTTCACTTCAAGTGGTTCTTGGAAACGATTCCAAGCATGCAATCAAAGGTGTTGGAGAAGCCTCCTTACAAATTGATTCAGGTAACCCTCTTTCAATTAAAGATATACTATTTGTACAAGGATTAAAGAAGAATCTTCTATCTATTTCATCTTTAGAATATAAAGTCTTTAGAGTATCTTTTGTGCATGGCCAAGTCCTTCTATTGCCCAAGAATTCAAGCATAAATAAATCCACTATGATTGATGTCTGAGAGGGAGGAATGTATAAGTTGAAGGGATGTCAAGAACAACCCCTTGTACACAATAGTGTTAGTTCCAGTGAACTATGGCATCGAAGGCTTGCCCACTTGAACTATAAAGCACTACCATTTTTTAGCAAAATGGTTACAGGTCTACCAGAATTCCAGATAGACCATGATGGAGTATGCAAAGGTTGTGCACTTGGAAAGAATTTCAAGGGAAGCTTTAAAAGAAGTGATAGCGGATCCAAAGATATTTTGGACATCATACACTAGGATGTATGTGAATAGACAATAGTTCCATCACTTGGAAACTTTGTATATTATGTGTTGTTCATGGACGACTATTCTAGGAAGACATGGATCTACTTATTGAAAACAAAATATGAAGTCCTTAACAAGTTTCAAGAGTTCAAGGATTTAGTTGAGAATATCTTTGAGAGGAAGATTAAATTTTTGAGATCTAAAAATGGAGGTGATTACACCTCAAAGTAGTTTAAATACTTTTACCAAGAAGCAGGGATTAAGAGGGATCTTACAACTCCCTACAACCCCCAGCAGAATGGGTTGTAGAAAGAAATAACATATCCATCATAGAAGCAACAAAAGTGATGATACATGATCAGGGCCTACCCATGCACTTATGGGAAGAAGCATCCAGTATGAATGTATACGTGCATAACAAAATCCCTCATAAGATATTAGGGAACAATACACCTGAAGAGGTGTTCACTGGAAAGAATCCAGAAGTCATTCACTTGAGGATTTTTGGTTGTCCAGTGTTTATACATGTTCCCAAGGATTTGAAAATTTTGAAGAAAATTGAATGTACATTTGTACATAAGTGAATGAAGACTTCATTTTGGCAGATGAAGTTCCTCGAGCCACAAATGTGAAATTTCCTATCCAACCAATGTGTGGGTCGAGGGGAAAGGGGAGTTGCTAGTTGGAATTGCTGTGTGAGTCATTAAGCTACAAAATTATCAAGTATTTTGATGTAATATTTTATTATATGTCAATGTGTAAACTGTATAGTTATGTGCACTGAGGACAATGCAGTTTGTAGGGGGAGGGGAATGTGTCATCCCCGTTTTCAAACCTTGAAATAGATATGTATATTGTAAATATAATATATGGCCTAGAGTCAAAATGATGTGATATGTAAATGATGTAAATTGAATATAATGAATATAATGTATTTCCATCTACAGATGTACACAAAAAAATATTTGGGGGCTAAGAATCCATAAGAGAGGGTATGGGTCCAAGGGGGAGAGTTACCCATATCTACTAAACCAAAACCCATTTCTTATTTTTCTCTAAATTATCCTTACCATGAACCTTCCATTAGCTGTTGAGTTTTCTAGAGCCCAATCATTCAATTCATGTACGAGGGTTGGTGTGATAGTTACTTCCCATAGTTATTGAGAGTGCGGGGGATAAGTAAAATCATCTCGGGGAAGAGTGAAAGTCAAGCAAGAAAGAGAAAGGGAGGAAATTCATATGGGTAGGATATCAAAATTATGAATTCGCGTTTTTGCAAGAAAAACAATTTTTACATGGATTTTTCTGGCCAACAATGGAGTTCTGAGTGTTGGAGCTTGAAGGTAGATGTTGTGGGAATGTTTGGCTACTCTTTGGAGTTGTAATCTCATGGAGAAAAAGGATATGTGTCTGGGAGTGATGATATTCGAAATTCGTCAAAGAAACATGTGTTTTGGCTACTAAGCTAATTGGTGTTACAACTGTAGAATTCCTGAAGTCCTTGGAAGTAAAATTATTGTCCAACCCGTGTTGGAAGCTCCATAGGGGAGTGGAAATGCATGGGGGACTATAGTAGTGAAGGGGGATTCCATCCCTTGGGTTATGTAGGTTGAGAGGAAGTGTGATGGTGGACTAGAATTATTTGAGAGTTTAACTACTGAAAGGGGGACATTATCCAGCCTTAGGGACCTCCGTCTCTTGTGGATTCATAGTCCCAACTCAGGGGTGCTTTGTTGTTAAGAACTGGAACAACAAGGCTACAGTTGGGTGGAAAGTCTGAACTTAGTAGTGGGTTGCAAATTTCATTAAGATACGTGTTCTTATGTGCTGTTTTTACCCATGTTAATTTTTGATATATCTGTTGTGCAATTTACTCTAGTTATCTTGGTTAAATGCTGCTTGCTATGAGAAGAATGATGCATCCAAATATCTATTTATGTGGTTGAATTTTACTGTATGTTAATTAGTTATTTCTATGCGTAGTAAGAGTAATTGTATTTACGTTTTTAAGTAGTATAGACAGTTTCAACTTCATCGACGATCGATGATCAACGATTTCTTTTTGTGAAATATAACTTTCCAAATGTTCTCCTCAATGCCTAATCATTGTTAATTGACCATTTAACCTCACAAAACCAAATATTTCCCATAAACCTCATTGATCCCTGGTCATTGATGATCAACCCTCGGTGAATTCCTTTGGAAAGATCGTTGCTACAAATTCATTGAACCCTGATCATCGATGATCGACCATCCCTTTGCTAAAGTGGAAACTGTGTTGACATGGCATGGCACATAGATGCTGACATGGAATGACACATCATCTTGAGATGTCAACTTGGATGATGTGGAATGCCATGTGGTTGATGATTTGGAATGATATGTGGATGTTGATGTCATCATCCTCTTTCCTTCATTGATGATCGAATACTTCTCTTGAAAGACTTAAAGCACTCCACTAAATCTGTCGATGCCCGATCATTGACCACCAATGATTTGATATTTCTCTCAATCCAATGAAAAATATCACTGAATTCCATCGATCCCTGGTTATCAGCCATCGACGATGAATGATCCCCTTTGGACACATAAAACCTTCTCCAAATTCTATCTATCCCCAACCGTCGCCCATTGACTAATTTTGACACTTGGAAAAATTTTCGAGCAAAATAAGCTAATCCCCGATCATTGGCCATCAAGTAACGAAGAATTGTTTTGACCAAACCCAACTCTTCTCCCAACTCACCGATTCGACCATCAAACGTCAGTTAATTCTACTAGCAAATTTCAGGATGAATTTAAGTCGTCGATCTATTACTCAAAACAATCTTGGCCATCAATTTTGTTTCATTATCCTAACGACCAAAATGAATGCAAAATGTTGATTTGACCCATTTCCCCAATTACCAAAATTAATCTTGGCCATTAATTTGCTCAACCTTCAAAACAGACGAAACATTACAAATTTTTCAATTTATCAAAGTTATTCTTGGCCGTTGCTCTCATGATGAAGCACGATCTTGGTCGTTGATTTAAAAAATTGCATGTAACTCCACAAAAATCCTTAAAATGAAAAAATTGACCTTGTGGGTCTAATTTGAGTATATAACCTAGTCGATTGATGCCATTAAACACCTCATACATTACTAGATAATTCAAAAATCGAATTTTCCCACAATTTTGGGGATTTTTTTCTATGGTTCTCCACCATTTCCCCCCAAAATCGCACTAACCGTAGTCTGTAACAATGAATTTATCCAAATTCACACTGGTTCTTGTCCCATACGGGTCTAATGTTAAACTAATAGATCTGATACCATATTGTAACTTACCTAGCTCACAACTGGTCATGTCACTACTAAAATGACCCAATAAAAATTTCTGATACAAAATACGAATGCAGAAATAACAGACAACCTGAAAAACAAAATCATGCAACTTTCTATACTACTTAAAAACGTAAATATAATTAATCTTACTATGCGTAGAAACAACTGATTAACATACAACAAAAGTTAACCACATAAATAGAGATTTGGATGCATCATTACGCTCACAACAAGTAACATTTAACCAAGATAAACAAAGTAAATTGCACAAAATATATATCAACAATTAAAATGGGTAAGAAAATCACATAAGAACACTTGCCTTAATGAAATGTGCAACCTGCTGCAGAGGACATGCGTTTCTCCCTGTTGATGTTTTGGTAGTTGCGGGAGGTATTAACCTCCTAGTGTAACCTTTGTACTTAGATTAGAATATTACCAAAGTAAGAGAACATTTAAATTGATGTGGGGAAACCCTAGAAGAGAAGTTGGCCCAAGGAGAATAATAATAAAGAAATAAGAAACCCAGAAAGAGAAGTTAGCCTTGCTAGAAAAGTCAAAATAAATTATATTTGCCAAAAAAGATAGGTCGACCCTGTGGGAAAATTTCACTGGTAGAATATGTATAAATAAGGTGATGCCTTAGCTCATTTATACTATCAATCACTTAGAGCGCAAAATTGCAAGAAGGAATTGCAGTGGAAGCTAGGGCACAAGTTTGGAGAGCTGCAATTACAACTGGAGAGGGTGCAAGTATGGAGGAATGGTGTAGCAGTATTTCTGGTATCTCTCTTGTGCTTCTCTTAGTGAAAGGTACACTATATTTGTCTGGTTATCGTGCTTCTACTGCAACATTATTGTGGCTAGGGTTTATCGGGGGTGGCATATGTGAATTTTTATGGTTGGGTGACAATGATGTGACATTGTCTATGGTTAAACGAGCATACCAAAATTTTAACATGGTATCAGAGATGATTGCCTTTGCGACAGTCTAAACGTCGTAAGGAAGATCCTAAGTTTCCCCCATTTTTAAGCTCATTTAGGACTTAAAGAAGTCACTAAGAAGGTCTTTCAAGTAGGGTGCATCTCTTCCCCGGATCATATCTGCAAATTTATGAATTTGAGAAATTAAGGTTTCCTCATAAAACCCTAGGTCTGTAGTGATAGTTGCAGTTGAAGTGCCAGTCCCTTCATCTCATTTCCTTCATTCCAGTTTCTTCATGCTAGTTGTAACACCAGTTGCAGTGCCAATTGCAGCACCCATTACAGTGCAGGTTGCAACACCAGTTGAAGTGCCAACACCAGTTATAGTGAAAGTTTCTGTGAAGTGTTGGGACTAATTTTTGGTTTTCCTAGTGCACCTTACCCTAGTGCATCTATAACTACCTTTAGAATACAAGTTGGAGCACCTTTGAAGTTTTAATGTTTTTCATTGCTTGTCACTGCTGCCGGATGGTGCCATTATTTGCCGATGCTGTCGGAGGTATGTACTTATATATGTTTAAACTGTATCATTATTTTGAGTGTGATTGCATGAGAAGGGATATCTAGTCCAAGAAACAATCATAGATCTAGAGGGATATCAGATCCATCACATTCAGAGGAACAACACACTCTAGGTTTGCTTTTTTTCATATTCCTTTAGCCATTATGGAATTATTGTGATCTGATGAACATCTAATTGTATTTTGATCTATTGGAGTTATGATTATCATACTAAACTCTATTCAAAGTTAAAGTTAGAAACTAACTTTATTCAAAGTATTAGATTGATTAAGGTTGATATTTTAGAGTTTATTTGCATTATATTC